>PVLC010031692.1:0-18637 GCA_004027655.1 Graphiurus murinus
GGTACTGGGGATTGAACTCAGGGGCACTCTACCTCCGAGCTATACCCCCAGCCCTATTTTTTTATTCTTTATTTTGAAACCAGGTCTCACTAAGTTGTGGAGTGCCTCACTACGTAGCTGAGGCTGGCCTCGAACCCGGATCCTCTGGTCTCAGCCTCCCGAATGCTGGGATTACAAGCGTGCGCCACCACGCCCGGCTGAATACAAAATTTATAATCATTAAAGCACTCAACTCATTATATTATAATTTCATTTTTACCTTTCTTCTGCACTAGACTGTAAGCCACTCAATGACAGAAACTGTATGTTATTTATCTTTCTATTGTATCACATATCACAATGTCTATTATATAAGTTAAATATTTCCTAAAATTTCTGTGTGACAGAATATAACATGGAGAAAAACAGTAATTATACCAATGTGAATCACACTTGAAAGTAAAAGGTGCCTAGTTTTGGCTCTATTCTTACTCTAGCTATGAATAAGATGACAAGTTTTGAACAGAAGTATCTCTCTAGAACCTTCTATTTCCATTTTTCTTCCCCAAAGATTTTCAAAAATTTTATTTTAAGTTATTGGAATACGAAGGAACTAGTTTAATTTATAATAACTTTTAAATGAAAAGAGTAAGAAAGAAATATTTCTGAAAAATGGAAAATTAGGTGTTTATGCCCATATTACATAACTTGTCCCAAATATCAGATAACAATGTAAGAAAATATTGTAATTTTATTTTATACATCTAAAGCAATTATATTGCCAAAGTCTGATAAAAGGAAAGACAGTCAAAACTTTATTTAATGGTCTTATTATAAATTTACAGGCAAAATATTAATATAAGCAAATTGAAGAAGTGAAATATAGGTTTATTATATGCTTAGTTTATGATTTATATAATAAATAATGCTGCTTTTAACCTATTTTTGAATAGTATAAAACTATCAGAATCATATTCACCTATAATTTTAGTTTATACAAAATTATAGATTTTATAATTTGAATATGAAATTCTTTTTAGGTATCAGTATTTACATTTTTTAAGTATAATGTTTAATTATCTTATTGGTGAATTGCAATTATACATCATAGCATGGTTCATTGTGATAAAATCATGCATGTACACAGCCTTTGGTGAATTTCCATCCATATCCCACTGTGCTTCCCCTTACTCCCTCCCCACATGTACTAGTGAAATTGGTAGTATTTTAAGTGAGAGAAACTATTCCTATCATTTTCACATTTTAGTAAATGTTCCTAATCAACTTCACCTTTAAAATTCAGCTGATAATCACAATCCAGAATTCCCATCTATAACTTTTGAATGTATCCTTTAGGCTGTAAAAATCTCTAATGTAAATGAACAACCATATGCAAAGTCAAACGTAAAATGGACATAAAAGTTTCAAAATAATATCTTAGTTATCAAAACTATCATCCATAAAGGAAATATTCTGTTTTATGGAAACTAGACTTTAATATAATGAAAATTAATGTCAAAATTATGAGTCAACTTTACAGCTGAGTAAAATTCCATTGTGTACATATCCTATAGTTTTGTAATCCATTCATCTGTTGATGGACATCTTGGCTGGTTTCATAGTTTGGTGATTGTGAATTGTGCAGCTATAAACATATATACACATGCATTAGTCTGGTAGTTTGGTTTCCATTCTTTTGAGTATGTACCCAGAAGTGGTATTGTTGGATCAAATGGTATGTTAAGTGAGATTAGTCAATCACAAAAAGTAAAAAAAATTGGATGCTTTCGCTAATATGCAGAAGATAGGGAGAAAGTGGGTAATGAGAAGGACTCTAGAGGAAGAAGGAGAAACCTTAGATGAGCAAAGAAGGCAATCTAACTGAAGGTAATGGTGGGGGGCAGAGGGAAACACCCTAATGCACATGATGTACATTCACAAACATATCAAAGTCAATCAATCACTAAACTGAACATGAGAAGGAGGAAGAAGGGAGGGAATAGGATGGGAATTGGGAAAGGGTTAAATGAGAGATGTGTGCATGTATGCCTCTACCAGCTAATACCTCATAAGGATGTATGATTATAATGCACCAATAAAAAAACTTAAAAAAATTATGAGTCAAAAAGGAAGGTATTTAAACTAGAAAGTCATTATATATCAGTGACTAAAACATTTATAGTAAAGTATATTTAGGTCACATTGACCTTAACTGTATCTGTTAATATACAAGAAAAATCACAAATGCATATATCTCTTTTGGAAAGAAAAATATTAGAGGAGTGATTAAAGCTAGTAAAGATCATTTCAAAATAAACAATTTTTTTCTAATGCTACAAGGATGATCTTAGTTCTGTAAAATTGGCACTTGATAAATATAGTTTTGAAATTAAAATTATGCTATGATTTATAGTTTCAAAATAGCTCCATTTCTAAAAAGCAAAAAGAAAATTATTCTCAAAATTGCTGTAAATGAGAATATCTTGATAAAGGAATGAATTTGACTTTACTTGTCAATACCTTGATAGCCCAAAGAGGTGTTGAATTGAATAATTTATAGGGATTCTGGAAAATTAACAGATATTTCATGGTTTAACCTAACAGCCATAGAGAGTTCCTGCAGATTACCTAATAGAGTGTTTTCTCATTTTCTGCCTGAACTTACATCTGGATAATTCCATTATGGCATTCTCAATTTGTCCTGCAACTGTCTGTGGCTATTCTGGCTTTGTACCATAACCTTCTGTGTCAGTGCACAAAATAGAAAATCTTAAGAGAGGTAGAACTTAGGATTCAGGTATTGTGGGTCATTCACATTGAAACACATGCAGAGATGTTTGAGCACTAGCTATAGATATGGGCTCAAACGTGCCACCCTTGTGCTTAAGAACAATTGTTCAGGAAGGGGAAATCAAGGAGATGGCATTTTAAAACTTCCTTTCTCAAAAGTAGAAGCAGGAGCTTGGAGGCTGAACACCTGCTCTCCACTGATCATTGCAAAAATACCTCCCAAATATCAGCAAGTATCAGCCTGGTCTCCCTGATGTGTCCGTTGGCTCTAAGCATTGTTCTCCAACACAGTCAAGTCATCCCTTTAAATAAATCATTTATGAACCCACTCTTTCAATCTTCCTTCCCATCATATTCAAGGAAACCTGCAAAGTCTTTCCATAGGTTGCATGTCCCTAAGCCAGCCGCCTCTCAAATTTCATTTCCTCTTCACAGTCAACCACACTTTAAAAAACAAACACACAAAGCAATTCAGATAGCATTTGTATTGCTGTTGCCTCTTCTTGGGATGTTCATTTCTAAGATAGCTTCATGGATTCCCTATTAATGCATTCTCTGTTCATGTATTTCCTTGCTAGGGGAGTACCCAGCCAATGGATATAAAAAAATCATCCTCTCTATCATTTGCTATTCCTTTCTCTGTTTCATTCTTTATAGCGCTTGTAAGCCCAACATAATCAATATGCATTTCTTGTGCTAGTGTCTTCTTTTGCCTCCTAGAATTGGAAATGACACGACAGCACTAACTTTATCTACTTTATTCAATAATATTTATGCCTCTAGTGTCTGTAACAGTGACTGCTACATTGATGCACTCAATAAATAGTTGTTGAAATATTGGGAAGGAAGGAGAGGAAAAGAAGAGAGAAGAGGAAAGGAAAAGGAGCAATCCAGTCTTCCCCAGTCTAACAAAGCTGCTCAATTTTCTTAGCACTATCAATAAGTTATAGCCTCATTGGTTATAGAAAATACTAAGAATATCAAAATTCCTTCCAGTGGTAAATGTGGTACTCTATATTACAGTGTGAATTTCATTTGCTAAGGCCAAAAAATATTATGAAAGTAGAAGATTTTATCAAAAGGTAACCAGAGTAGCCTATCCATAAGTTTAGGAGTAGTCATATTATGACTTCAACAGTCTCCTAACCCATTTCTGGGCCACTGGATGCTGCTTCTAAGAGTAACACAGTAAAATGTAGCTCTATAGAATTCTCTAGACTCATAGACTTGTGCCCAACTGGAACAATGATGGTGATTAGAGATCCATTCATCAGCAGACTATATGGGGCACTGACAGGAAAATGCCCTTGATTGCAAAATTGCCCACATTTTCTCTCAAAGAATCTAGCAGTGTAGATGTATCTCGTGTTTCCACTTGAGCAAACATTCTGTCAGGAAGACAGAAATGGAATTCCTCATTCTGGACACTGTACTTTATGCTCTGGAAGACATACTATTTTCTAATACCATAACAGCTTGTGTCCTAAATAAATATGAAGAGGAAATGCTAGAATTAGAAAGATGTTTGTTATGCATGCAGAACTTGATCAAATCTTTAAACCACCATCTAGCTACCTCTAGAGGATAAATTAGGTGTTGAAAAAAAAAACAACTTGCAAATTTACTTCTCAATTTTGTTACCAATAATTTCTAATACAGGACCAAAAGCGGATGTACTTCTCATTTTGATCCCAAATTTAAATTGAACAGTCAACCATCCCCAGAGGAAAGAGCATTCATATTGGAAACAGAACGCTCAGATTTTTATCTGAATCCCACCACTCTCCATAATACCAGATTTATCATCTAGGGAGGGCTGAACTCTTCTGGCCTGAAGACTAAGTCAAATGATACCTAATTTGAGGGATGGTCGAAAGGCAAATTAGGTAAATGATGTGTACGTGCTTGGCACAGAGAATCACCCCAATACTATCAGTTAATTTTTTCTTCATCATTTAACATCATATTTTAAATTATTGAATGGAGTCAGATGGGTCAAAAATAGTTTGAAATTGAGCACCCTGGTTCTCTTATTATATTCTCAGGTCAGCACTGGTGATGTGCTCTCTCTACTGATGTTTTATGCCCCTGAGATTCACAGAGAACCTTGGTCTATTAATATGATCCACGATGAGGACAAATGCATTGTGCAATGATCTATTCATAATACACAGCTACTCTGTGGCAGAACTCTTCCTAAAACATATTTTTATTCATTTGAAAAGGTCTGTAATGCAATGTATTATCTTTATTGCAAAGAAAAATGAAGTACTAGAAAGTAATTTGCTCTTTTACTTCCTTCCTCCTCTTCTCATCTCTAAGAGTCATTAGGACAGAGTAAAGCTGTAAACTTTTTGGCAGCTTGTCGTTGATTTCTGAGGTGACCTGGCTTCCTTTCTCATTTTGCTTTGTAGTGAACTGGAAGGAAATTTGAAAATTATTTTCATATTCACAAATATGTCCTAGGTGAGAGTGAGCTCTGAGTATTCTTCTGGCTGCTACTGTTTCAGACATCATCTTAGAAGCTCAATGTTGAGGCTTATTGCACTATGAGATCATGCCCTTTTCATAGTAGAGCAACCAACTTGAAATAACAGTTATAAGTTAGTAAAATAAGCATTTATTTCTGTGGGATCCTCCCAATGAAGTGTCTCTCCTGGAGCGTCTCCCTCCCTGGAGGGACTACCCCTAAAAGGGGGTTCCCCGCGGAAAAGGAAGGTTGCATCGAAATGAACACACGGCGGGGACTGAGCATCAGAGGACTCATCCGTTTATTACACGAGGGGCAAAGAGTTATATAGGGCAGAGCGAGAGGGGTGTCTCCTTGTGGGGCCAATCAGGGTAAATGTCATCTTGGTCATGCCTCTTTGGCCCAGTCCAAAAGCTGATTACGCGCTGATCACACTACCAGGGACCTATCAATGTCTTGATCACGCTGAGGAGACATCCCCTCGTCCAATCCTGGTCTCTGGTAAACACTCTTAAACCTCCACCCTTGCCACTTCCCCTCTGCGCCATCTTTGATGCCTTTTTTTTCCTTTCCGTCGGGCAGGGCTACCGCCTTCTCTCTGGGGATCTTTCTCCACATTTTTCTTCTTAGTATTTCCTAGACAGTCATTTTTCCCATTAAGTGAGTCTTTTGCCCCTCAAGGATTAGTTGAGTTGGGTATGATGTGAAAATAATTTGCAAACTAGACTCTTGATTTCATTATCAGTAACTGATAATATGGAACTGAAATATGAGAATTTCAGGCAGCTCAGCCTCTGCTCACCTTAACTTTTGTCCATTCTCTAAATTATATTTATTTGTATATTTTACCTGATAAAGGAAGCAATTAGCTACAAGATCTCTCACCTGGAAATTTACAACGAGCATTTACTATGATTAATATAAATGGCTGCTCATATTTATATAAAACACAGACATATTAATTACAAACAGAACTAATTTTCATAAACTATAACACAGTATGTTAATAGATGTAAAAGGGACAGCATAGTTCATGTAATCACAGAGGCTGCACAAACACACACACACACACATACACACACACACACACACACCATACACACATACACACACACACACACACACACACACACACACACTGACATAGTTGCCAGACAACCACCAGCCTCTGTATTCAAATATGTACATTACTTTACCCTATGCCTTTCCCTGGTAATTCCAGAGGTGTTGTTGACACATCCTTCAAAGCAAAGTTCAGGCAGACATCTGTTTCTATTGCTCAAAGGTCCCTTAAAAGATAGATTGGGCACAGCACATGACTTGGCAGCTTGGAAAATGGAGTCTTTCAAATACCTATTAATTCCATATGCCAGATCTGAAGAAGAACAACAACAAAAAATCTCGTCCTAGTCATCCAGGGGATAAGATGAGCCAGACTGATTGGTACCTGGGTGTTTTCACCCTGGGAAACTAAAAATGGAGAATTTTCCTTTTACTTGTATTCTCCCACCAGTCCAAATTAACCATCATTCATTTGTTGTCTGATATAATCTAATCTTTGTTGAGGTGCAAATCTCTAATAATGTGCTTAAACAGCTACAGTCTCTGAACTCTCAAGTACAATTTAATATTAACGGAACCCCAAAGACTCTTTGCATGATTGAATTTTGGATAGAAAGAAAACCTAGTGGAAAACATTTTTGCCAAGAGCGCTTTTGTTTTAGTTGAAATTGCTGAGATAACTATTTCCATTTATTTGCAAGGATTTCTATACTAGGTCAATATTGAGACTGCATCTAGCCATGCTATCACTATTACTGTTTCTATTCAATATTGAACTAGAGGTCCTAGGTAGTATAGGGAAAAGTTAAATAAATAAAGTTGAAGATTCTGTTTACAACAACATCCAAAATACCTAAAATGCATCTGCAAAAGATGTGACAAATCTTTAATAATATAAATTATAAGTTTTATGAGAGGTTTAGAGGAAATATAAATAAATGAAGAAATGTATTTTGTACTGGATAGAAAAATTATCAGGTAATTACTCTCCAAATTTATCTATAGATTCTAATCAAATTGCAATACCAATCAAAATTACAATAGGATACATGAAGAGAATAGAAAACCTATGAATATACTATATATATATTCATATATGTATATATGAAACATGACTTAATGTTTCATTGCAGAAAACAAGAGATGATAAATGATATTAAGACAATTGATTTCCCACTTAGGAAACCAAAACAAATCCATATCTCATACTATGAATTAAAATTGATTCTAGAATATTGAAGGCTTAAATGTGAAAAACAGATCTTTTAAAACTTTAGTAGACTATTTAGAGAAACATAGAAGGAATTAGTTTCTCAAGCTTGATACAAAAATCATAAATTCATAAAGAAAAAAATTCTCTTTACCAAAAGATACCATGACAACAGGACAAAGATCACAAGCTGAGAATGTCTGTGACATATACAACCAAAGTAATTAGCATTTTTTAAATAAAGAAGAAAAAAACTAGTAGCCCTGCAGAAAAAAAAAAAGTCTAAATACAAATACTTGATAGAACCCAAAAAGGATAAGAAGCAAAAAAAAAAGTGTTCAAACTCATAACTAATCAGAGAAGTACAAATGAACTTAAAATAAAATGAATTATCATTTTTCATACACAAGACAGGCAGGAATGCAAATGTTTGACAATCCTGAACAGAGGAGAGAATATGGAGGAGCAAATGACTTCTCATAATCAGCCAACAAAAATGCAAACTGGCACCATCCATTAGGCAATTTTGTATCTTTAGAACATGTAGGTTGCACATATTCTAAGATTCTTGTTTAGACATTAGGGTAAATCCCACCCAGTAAACCATGCATATGCTCATGGTATCATATTTTATTATAAAAAAGAATCATATATCCATCCTAATATCAATTAATTAGAGAATGACCTACTTATGCCACTTCTCAGCATCTTTCCTAAAGAATTAAAGTCAGAATATAATAATGATACATGCATATCCATGTTTATAGCAGCAAAATTCACAAAAGCCAAGTTATGGGAACCAACCCAAGTGTCCATCAACAGACAACTGGATAAAGAAAATATGGTATAGACACAGAATGGAATTTTACTCAGCAATAAAGAAGAAAAACAGTATATCATTTGCAGAAACATTGATGTAACTGGAGAATACTATGCTAAGTGAAATTAGTCATTATCAGAAAGTCAAGGATCATATGTTTCCTCTCATATGTATAGGCTAAGGAGAGAATGGGAAACATAAAGGATTTTATGTAATGCAGAAAGAGACCGGTAGTGTAGTTGAAGGTGGCTAGGAAAGGAGTTAGGGAGGGGAAGAAGGAGGACTGAAGAAGGAAAAGAGTTCAAATAATATTATGGCAATATGTAAAGGTATTACTACCAATCTCACTAACTTATGTGGGGAGAGAAGAGGGGAGGAATAGGGTGGGAAGTGGAGGGAAATAAACCAAGAGCTGTGTGTCATGTATGTTTTATCACATTGAACCTCACGATGATGTACAATTGCAATGTACTAATTAAAAATCTAAAAATAATAATAAATTTAAAAATCAAAATAATAAAATGAGATGCATGCATTAATATATTTTAGAAAATGAGGCTTATATAGTTAAACTAATAGAACTATAAGAGCTCTAAGAGTCAGCATGAATACAGAGACATAATAATGAATGAGGATAAACTGTTGGAATGAAAAATAAGCAACTTCTGAGCAAACCAGACTGCTGCCTGACCCTGTGTCCTTGCCAGCAGAAAGGCAAGGAAAACTGATGCAGAATTATGTGGCCCAGCCCTGACTCCATCCCTAGTCCAGCCCCAGCTACTATCCTACTATAAATATTAGAACTCCAGACCAAGGTGTTGCTTCTTACGTTGGAGATAACCCACACTCTCTTTCTTTTCAAGTGTTTAATCTAAGATTTCCTAAATAAATTTCTGCTTGTGCCCAATACAACAATACTACTACTACTACTACTACTACTACTACTACTACTACTACTTATTATTATTATTATTATTATTATTATTATTATTATTATGAAACAAGTATAAAAATACACAATGTATAGTGAGACATATTATCTTTGTGCAAATTTGAGAAAATAGGAAGATATGTGAGCTTAAATGTAACCAAAATCTAAGCAATCTACCTACTACTTTATATCCTGTTTCTGAATGGTTTTCTTTCTTTTCTTCTTCTTTTTTTTTTTTGCTTTTTTATGTACCTTTACTGGTACATTGTAGTCTCACATCATAGTTAGTTCAGAGTGACAGTGACATGCATCTTGCACACAGCATTTGGTAAGTTTCCTTTTCATCCCCTCCCTGGTCCCTCCCCTTCCCCATACATGATATTGTGAGTAATTTTCAAAAGTCTCCCAAGTTTACCACTTTAGTTAGCAGGTCATAATGGCATAGATAATTTTTGAGAGGGTTATAACAGCAAGAGTAAAAATGAAGTTCAGAAATCAAGCATGGTTAAACAACAACAACAACAACAACAACAACAACAAAAAACCCAGTAGGATAAACATTGCAAACAAAAGAAAAACATAGCCCGTTGAAAAGGCAGGGACTCTTCACTCTATATTAATTTTCATTTATACCCACTTTGATTTAATAAACAAACATACAGAAAACTGAGGGCTTTAGTCACAGCTTTATCCCACTTACAGACAGGTAGTTTTAATGTAGGCAATGAAATATTAGGGGAAAAATCAACCTGCCGGAAGATTTTTGCTTTCATAGATTTTTCAATGTCATTTCCTCCACAGGAACAATTCACTTTAAAAAACTGTTTTAATTTCTCATAATAATTTCAGATGCTTTTATGTCTTTAAGATAGAATATAATTCCCTGTAGTAATATCTATTGAAGAGTAATTTATTTATATATACTTAAAATTCTGAATACTAAAATATATATTCATACACAGAAGAGATTTTTTTCTTGATCAGAGTGACTTAGATGCCACCCTGCTTAAGAAGAAAGAATTAGACCAGATGACATCCCAAGGTCATTGTTTTTTAGATCTAGCTGTTCTATGTGGCCAAAGGGGATTTCATTTGAGAGAAAGGCAATAGGTATAATCCAGTGTGCTAGTAACTGTGCAAAGGAACATCTACATGTGACACCGCCCTTGCCACTTATTAGAAGTGTAACTGAGACAAGTAAGCTATTCCCTTAGCCTTGACTTCCTCATTTGTGCAGCTCATCTCAGAGAGTTAATCAAATACTGTCTGAAAACAGTGTTCAGAAGCTAGTAAATGCTTATGGGAGTCAAGAAGTGGCATGCTGACTCTAGTAATTAAGTTTATACTACTGAGGCTTAATGCCTAAAAGTTTACTTTTCACATATTGGAAGATCATTGTGGACTTGGGCATCATTGCATGGTGACTCTCTTCCAGGCAGTGATGCAGGAATGCACGCCACATCATTTTATCTTGTGTCTCTGCCATGTCAACACCAAGTCTCCTTGTTTGCAGGAACAGAAGAAGAAAGCTACGAGGCCGACTTGTGATAGATATCAGTAGACTCATAGCCTTCTGCTCAGAGCTGAAGTCACTGACCTACTAAACTGTAATAGGGCTAAAAAATAAGGAGGGAGGGGGATTAAATATTATGAACTACCAATGCCTTTGACTCAGTTCAAAGAGTTCAAGAGAAAATTAGTGCAACCACTATGGAGAAGTGTAGAGGATCCTCAGAAAAACTGAGAATGAATGTACCATGTAACCCAGCTATACCACTTCTAGGTATCTACCCAAAAGAATTGAAACCAGACTACAATAGTAATGCATGCATATTTATGTTTATAACAGTACAATTCATAATTGTCAAACTGTAGAACCAGCTGAGGTGTTCATCAATAGATGAATGGATTAAAAATTATGGGATATACACACAAGGGAATTCTACTCAGCCATAAAGAAGAACAAAACTATGTCCTTTGCAGGGATATGGAGGAAACTAGAGACTATTATGCTAAGTGAAATTAGTCAATCACAAAATGTGAAAGGTTGGATATTTTCCCTCACATGTGGAAGCTAGGAAGACCAGACAGGAGGGTGTACAGTCAAAGGAGGAGAAACCTTAGTGGAGTGTGGGAAGGGACCTAACACTGGGAGGTGGGAAGGAGGAGAGAGATTCAAAGAGGGAAACACTTCAATGGACAGGATCAAAGCCAATAATGAAATTAAAAAGATTTGAAGAACTGTCACCTAGAGAACATTTCTATCTTTGGATTTTAGAGTAGTATAGGAAAAAATATAATCAGTAAGTAAATGTTAAAGAAAATAAGCTTCATTTGCTCAATACAATGCTATTTCTGTGGGTGCTTCTGAGTCCAGGAACTTTCTAGGCTTCCTTCTATAGAGACAACCTTTTTGCCTACTAAGAAAGATAGAGTTATTGCAGGCCAAATAGCATGTTAAATATCCTCTGTTTTATCATATGTGAGGAGGAAGATAAATTGGCAAATCCTTCAGTGAGAGTGAGGCAAAATTTAAATCAAAGTAAAAAGCAATCAGAAAGAAAACTCAGTTGAATCATTCAAAACAAATCAACAAGGTTATGTCTTAAAAATGCTTTAGTATTGCCCTTGTTAGAGCTTGGAGGTTGCCAGGAAGAGAGTATATCCCTCCAAATAATCCAGCTGGAAGGTCAAAGAAGTTGGAAGCCTTAGCACTCTTGTCACATTGAAGGATAATATTTGTTACTGGAGCAATAAAACTGAAATCTCACATATTCTGGGCTTTATTCTTAGAGGTTCAGTATAGCTTTAGCTAATGGCTTATAGATTGTATGATCATCGGGCCCTGCTGGAAGAGCCTATTAGATGTGCCAATGGAAAGAGAAGGTCACTGGGCCAGGACCAGGTGAGTAGTTTTCCTCTGTTGAGGTGGGGAAAGCACTTCCTAACAAGATACCTTCCTTCCTTCCTGAAACCCAGGCAAACAGAGATACTCAAGGAAGAGGCAGTACAGAAATCATGATTGTTGTACTCACTGGGCCTCTGTAAATAAGTATCAAGTCACAGTGTGCTGGTGGTGTTACTTGGGCATAAAATAAGAAGACTTGCTCTCATCTAGCAAGCTCAGCGAGTTAATCACGAAAGCAGAGCAGACAAAATGAAACTTAGGGTTGGTTCAGTGTGCTTCTGGCATCTCCTTGTAATGGGGAAATTGATGTGGAAATATATTGTGGGTGATTAAATATAAAAGAATGAGAAAAAGAAAATAATTGTAAAATTTGCATATTTGTGTAAGTTACTCTCAACATTAATATTCCAAATACCAAATGATCTATGAGTACATACATATGAAGAAGTTTGAATGCCTAAATTTAAAAAAGATAATATTGTTTTTTCTCAAGGACATATTGATTATAAATATCAGAATTCTCAGTTCAGCATTCTGCACATTATTCCATAGAAGAATTCTAAACTAATTGCTATGATTGTAAGCTGTAAATTGAAAAGCTAATCCAAGCAGGCACAGGAAAGGATCTATCCTCATCCTGGCATATCTGTTACCATTAAAGGTTTGAGGTCATTATAGAATGCATAGAGCTCCTAGGTTTTCAATGCTACTACGGGGTCTTTGTGTTTGAATTGTCCACAGGAGCTTGATTTAAGAAAGAAAATTTGTTGAGAGAAATCAGAAAATTACTGTACTTGGAAAAGAAGAGATACTATATCAACAACACACACAAAGACATAAATATAGTGAATCAAACCATGACTTACTAATGTAAAATTAGTGTCTAGTTATTTATCCTCTAAGTACCAAACTACATAACTTACTGAAGAAGGCTCTGATCATATTAGTTAATAATTACTCTAAACTGATACCAATAAAGATGTGGGTCATACTCCCGATACAAAATATATTCACGGAAAATGTAAGTTTTGAAAGTTCTTGCATATTAACATTGTATTAAGATGGTCACAAGTAAACATAAAATGTAATTAGATAAATAAATTAGATCAAATAAATAAATAAAATTAGATGTCAAATAATAAACCACTGTATCGTCTGTTAATAGTTTGAGTTCATGTCTTGATAAGTTACAATTCATCTCTTCTCCTTTCTGGATTCACAAGAGATTATATAGAGATAGGAATTCAAAATTCTTTTCATATATTTATAATATTTAAATAGCATAGGCAGTCCTAAGGATTATTATTGGGAATAACATTAAAAAATACATTTTCCCCCATTCTTTACATTTAACCATTTGGAAAAATGACAAATGGGAAAGAAAATACCATTTTGTTCATATCTAGGAAACAATATCCCCTAGTGCAGGGATTCTCTGATAAACTGTGCTCCATCATATAAACAAGTTTACTTTTCTTCCTTTCTTTCCCAGTATTGGAGGGAAGAGGATGGTTGGGTTTTCCCAAGTAATCATATATTTAACAATAATATACAAACTATACTCCATAAAAGTCATGAAAAAGTGATTATTCTTGCACAACAAAACTGGGTCACTGGAAGAAACACATTATTGTTTAAGGAAATGAATCATTTGTGGAAACATTATTAGACTTGGCATGTGGCTCAGAAAGAGATGTTGAATAACTGGAGAGTTCAAGGAATAGTAAGGAAAACCAGTTATAATCTTGGTAATTGGTGTGATCTCACTTACATTGTCAAACAATGCACAGGAGTGGTTGTCCATTATACTTTGGCACCAAATCAAAAGGTGGCACTTCTAAGAGACACCTCAAGATTTCTATGTCAATAATAAGTTATTTCATTATACAATTGATCTCATTCTGCTATTAACAGAACCAGAAATATATTCAAGTTATATGAAAATATTGAACAATGATATAAGGCCATGCTTGTACTTTCTCTGCCCAAGTGTGTTAACAGATAAGACAGACACTATCCCATAAAGAAGATGAAGTCAGTATATAATGCTGTATATAAAACAATGATTGTTCATAATTTCATAGATGAGTTAATGAGTATAAATTGGAATACCAAAACCTTCCTAAATTCTTTCTGTTAACCAGGCTCACCACTTATGGCTTTATACATTTTTTCAGTGAAAAATCTCTTATTACAAGGTAATTTCAAAGGAAAAACATGTCAGTTTCAACAAATAGTATAAGTACACACACACACACACACACACACACACACACACACAACTCCTTTGGCAGCTCCTATATGCTGTATTTCTCCAGATTCTAAAAAAAAAATTAAATGTTAAAATATATGTCTTACTATTTAGGAGCATTTAATATATTAACAAGGCTGTGTGAGCATTTAACAAATCTCTACAAGCAACAGAGAAGGCCTCCACAAAGATAAAGAAGACACATTGTCAATTAAGTGGTCTGGTGACATGGGAGAGCCCAACTAGACACTCCCTGGTAGGTAGTGTGTTAGCCTAACATTGTTGTAGTTATTTGATCACCAATTTCTTGTATCAGAACTCTTAACAACCTCTCAAGAGATGCAGCATGACACTCAGTTTGAGAAATCCACACAGGGAGTCTACTGTACTAGGTTTCTTTGTGTGTGATGGTCCATTTACTCACATGTCAAATGAGTTAAGTATTCATATGTGAGTAATTTTCAGAGGGTTGTACTAATTTGTTGTAACTTACATAGTAGGTTTGCAACTGGAATGAATTTTAGTAGGATCTCTAATTGAAGCACATGATTGCAATCTCTGAGAGAGGTATTAAATGAGAGATGTGTGCATGTATGCTTCTACCAGCGTGTACCTAACAAAGATGTATGACTAAAATGCACAAATAAAACAACAACAACAAAGAAAATCAACTAAATAACAAACAAAAATGAGGCAGAATCCCAGGAGAGTTAAGACAATGCTCAAGTCAAGTATAAACAGAGTTACTCACAGAGAATAATTCAGTCACCTACTTACAGTAGCTGAAGTACATGTCGGGGACCAATTCCTGTGAACATGCTATTATCAAATTATCATCTTGGATACAAAATCATGGATCATCTAGCAACTAGAAGTTCACTGAGTAGTACTAGTATCACAGTGAAAAAATATTGAAAATGCAGATTCATTGATGCTATTTATCTGGATCCTAGAGGCATTTTGATTTGCAGCCTCTGGTCCAGAATCTCACCTCTAGGTATTAATTCTGCAAACCAGAGAGCCCAAGATGGCATCTGAGTGAAACACCTCTCCTCAGGCGCTGTGAGCTTGAATGGAATCTGCCATAAGAGCAGCTTCTTGATGGAAGAAAAAAAAAAAGCAACAAAAAAGTGAACAGAGCAATGAAAATTGAACTACAACCAAAAAGACCCCAGAAAGCCGACCAGGGAGAGCAAAGGAATCCAACCACATGGAAGTGGTGCCACACCGCAGAGTGGCAGTGGACATTAAGCTGGCCGCCTGGCTGTGTACTCAGCGACCAGGCATGGAGTAAGCTACTCCAGAACTCCACATCCTAACCAGGCAGCATATCCCTGCACCTTCCACAGTGACCAGAACACATGGTACAACAGGTGTAAGCCCACACGGGACCACCCCAGCTCACCTCTCCCTCCAGAGCCGGTGCAGCAATCAACTGCACTGCAGAGCTTGAATCAAAACTGCTGAAAACACAGCTTCTTAACAGAAGGAAAGAAAAGAAAAGCAACAAAAAAAGTGAATAAAGCAACAAAAGCAGTTGAACAGAACTCAGGGAGAACAAAGAAGTCTGCATGTGCACGAGGCAGTGACGTGCTGACATCTTGCCAGCCGCCAAGAGCAGCTTCTATTAGCACCAAGACCTCCAATGACATCCTGTGCTCTCAAGGATCAGAAGTGGAGTAAGTGATTATGGAATTCCACCCCCAATCAGGCGGCATATCCCCTCAGGATCAACAGAAATCAAGAAAACCTGGGACAATCATCTTAAGTCTGCAGCGAGGACACCACCGATTACCCCTCCCACTGGAACCAGAGCAGCAGGGATCTGTAAGTTAAATTGCACCCCTGGAGTGTGAGGGTCCCTATACAAAGTGCAGATTCAGTCACCCACCCTTCAAGCAATTGGATAAGAGCAGAAGTGTGGGAGGGACCCAGTGCACACAGGGAATAGAGAACTTCCAGGCACCCTGGAAAATGTCCAGCATATAGATTGCAATCCTGCCACCAGCAAAGGCAGAGAGAGAGAGAGAGAGAGAGAGAGAGAGAGAGAGAGAGAGAGAGAGCAGACAGGCCCTGTGGAGAGCTCAGGGACACAAGCTTGCAGCCAGAGAGGCATCAGCGGAACTCCCTGCCTGTACTGACAGAGCAAATAAGAATTCCAGAGACACACTTGAAAATTTAATAGAGTGAGCAGACATTTAAAAGCTGAAAATATCCACGCAGATCCACAGGGCTGCAGAGGCCAACTCAGCTCTGTACTTACAAACTAGCAGGGTTTTTGTTTATGTTTCTTGTTGTTGCTTTTGTTGTTTTTTGGTTTGTTTTTTTTTGTTTTGTTTTGTTTTGTTTGTGTGTGTGTGTGTGTGTGTGTGTGTGTGTGTTATGTTTTATTTGTCTGTACTCTGTTTTTGTTTTGTATTGCCTTAATTTATTTATGTTTGTTTGGATGATTGGTTGCTTTGTTATTTTTACTTAGTTTGTTGACTCTTCTCCTTATCCCTTTTACAAGCTTCCCTCCCTCTCTCCCATCTATATTATTCTCCTCAATATTTTTTCTCTTCTCTTTTCTTTTTCCTTTTTCCCTGTCTCATATCAAGACCATCTCATACTACCACACCTAAAACTACACTGACTACCAGAATCCCCTGACATATCCACTATCTCTAATCTTTACAACTTATCACCTCAACACACTCAACCTTTTATTCCACTGGACCATACCCTCTACTTTACCCTATTCTTGCATTCATCACTGTGACTTCTCACCCAACCTTTACCACTGAACACAACCTGTCCCTGTATATACAAGTGGACACCTCTAAACCCCCACTACAGAGATTGGATGAGAAAGTTTGCAAGAGCACCAAAGATATAAATTTAAGAACATGGAACCATGGGAAGGAAAAATAGCAAAGAAACAATGATCTACCACAACCCCTCAATAACAGATCTCACAAACCCAGAATGGCAGAGACTACCAGAAGAACAATTCATATCTTTAATACTAGAATAAATATAAGATTTTCGGAAAGAATGTAGGGAGAGTTGGAAAGAAATAAAGGAACAAATAAACAAAGAATCTGACAACCTGAACAGGAACCAAAGAGAAGCATTGAAGGAAGGGAAAGGTGCAATGACTGAAGTGAAGGCATCAATACAAACTATAAACAGTAGATTAGACCACATGGAAAATAGAATATCACTCCTAGAAGATGACCATTCCAAAAACGAATCCATTATACATAATTTTTTAAAAAATTCGACAGTATGAATTGGACATCGATAAGATCTGGGCCAATTTTAAAACAGCTAACCTAAGAACAATAGGCATAGAAGAGGGACGAGAAGTTGAAACTAATGGAATAAACAATCTTTTCAAAGAAGTAATATCAAAGAATTTTCTAAACATAGAAAGAGAAGTTGACACACAGGTACAGGAAATATGTAGAACTCCCTCAAGACAAGACCAAAGAAGAGGTTCGTCATCATGCCACATTCATAGGAGAGAATTCTAAAAGCAACAAAAGTAAAAAGCCAAGTGACATTTAGAGGCAAACCAATTAGAATCACTCCAGACCTCCCAAATCAAGTCATGAAAGCCAGGAGGGGCTGGAGTAACATATTTCAAACTGAAAGAAAATAACTAACAGCCAAAATTCTCCTACCCAGCAAAACTCTCTCTCAAAATTGATGAGGATATAAAAACCTAACATGACAAACAGAAACTGAAAGAATTTATGTCTTCCAAACCAGCACTAGAGAAAATACTCAAAGAGATTAATTACAAAGAAGAACTAACAGGTAAACATCAGAACCAGAGAAACAATAATTTCCAGGAAGCAAACAACTAAGCAAAGAAGAATAATACCACCAAAAACACAAGTCAGAACTCAAAATGTTAGCAATTAAAAATCATGTCTCAATAATCTCACTGAATATAAATGGTCTCAACTCCCCAATAAAAAGGCACAGTGTGAGCCGGGCGTGGTGGCGCACGCTTATAATCCTAGCATTTGGGAGGCTGAGACCAGAGTATGTGGGTTCGCGGCCAGCCTCAGCTACTTAGTGAGGCACTCTGCAACTAAGTGAGACCCTGTTTCAAAATAAAGAATAAAAAATAGGGCTGGGGATGTAGCTCGGAGGTAGAATGCCCCTGAGTTCAATCCCCAGTACCACAAAAAAAAAAAAAAAAAAAAAAAAAAAAAAAAAAAAAAAA
>PVLC010031693.1:0-18586 GCA_004027655.1 Graphiurus murinus
GAGCAGAATAGAAGATCCAGAAACAGACCCACATGTTTACAGTCAACTGATTTTTGACAAAGGAGCCAAAAACATACACTGGAAAAAAGATAGCCTCTTTAACAAATGGTGCTGGCAAAACTGGTTAACCATATGCAGGAAAATGGAAATAAACCCCACTTTCTCACCCTGCACAAGAGTCAATTCCAGATGGATCAGAAACCTGGAAGTTAGGCCAGAGACCTTGCAGATACTTGAAGAGGGCATAGGACCAACAC
Organism: Graphiurus murinus; assembly: GCA_004027655.1. Taxonomy (NCBI): domain Eukaryota; kingdom Metazoa; phylum Chordata; class Mammalia; order Rodentia; family Gliridae; genus Graphiurus; species Graphiurus murinus. The sequence continues at coordinate 258 of PVLC010031693.1, forward strand.
TTGAACACATAGGCACAGGTAAAAGCTTTCTCAATAGGACTTCAAAAGCACAAGCAACCCAAAGGAAGATCAATATATGGGATTACAATAAACTAAAGAGCTTCTGTGCAGCAAAGGAAACTATCAAGAACCTCAACTGGGGAGCCCATTTCTATTAATGTGGCAGAAACAGCTAAGATATTTGTAGATTGGCTTCAAGCCTTGGTGCCTACCTGGCCCTCGTTTACCTCCTTGCTGGGAGGAGTTATCGGATTAGCAGCAATAGTCATTCTAGGCTTATGCATTCTACCACTTGTTAAACGCCTTATGATCAATGCCTTTGTTAATATACGAGCAGATTTACATGGAATAAAATTGCAAGCACTGCCTTGCACAGGGCCTGGTAGTCAATGACAGGTTCGATTTTCTCAGGGCAATATCAACCAAGACAGGGTTCATTGAATGACTCATCGAGACCCCATGACGGGTAAGATTAAGCACCTGGTAAGAAACGACCTAAGACAGGCACAGTCCTTCGTGCATTTTAAAATAAAAACAGGAGTTGTGGGAGCCCAGCTGGGCCCTCTCCCCCCAGGCAGTTGCTATCTGCATATATGAGTAATTATACTGACTCTTCTGCTATGGCTACATTGGCGTTTCAAAGTCTGGAGATTGCTCCTAAGATGCGTAGATGAAAGACCCTCCCACTTCTTAGAAAGTAAATATATGACCCTAAAGGATTATGGCTTTATGACTCTAGAAAATTTGCTTGACCAGGCTATGTTAAGAATGTGGGCTATACGTGTAAAACAAAGAAGTGGTGCTATTTGTGTTCTGACAATGATTGATATGTCATAAATGTCTATGTAACCCTGTTGTACTCAAGAAACGTATAAAAATCCATGCTGAAAAATAATAATAATAATAAAAATAAAATAAAAACAGGGGAGTAGTGGGAGCCCAGCTGGGCCCTTTTCTCCTGGCCGTTGCTATCTGCATATGTAAGTAATTATACTGATTCTTCTGCTATGGCTACATTGGCGTCTCGAAGTCTGGAGATTGCTCCTAGTATGTGTAGATGAAAGACCCTCCTACTTCTTAGAAAGTAAATATATGATCCTAAAGGTTTATGGTTTTATGACTCTAGAAAGTTTGCTTGACCAGGCTATGTTAGGAATGTGGGCTATATGTGGAAAACAAAGAAGTGGTGCTATTTGTGTTCTGACAATGATTGATGGGTCGTAAATGTCCACGTAACCCTGTTGTACTCAAGAAATGTACAAAAAATCCATGATGAAAAATAAAATAAAAAAAGAAGCCTAAGAACCTCAAAAGTACATTTCACTCTCAAGCACCCACATTCCCTCTCCCTTTGAGTAGTGCGTATCCTGTCCTATTGTTTGTTTTTCTGAATAAATGTCCAATACTTGCCTAAATATATCTCTATTTGTGCCTCCTCCAACATGTTCTGAAATTCCTTTCTGCATTGGAAATCAAGAACCTGCCAGGGCCAAGTTAAGGTCCCCCTTCCCCCTTCTTGGGGACTTTCTTGGACTCCTATCCAGTGACAAAACCTTCATGCCCCAAACCAGAAGGTAACGTTACCCAAAAGAACCTTGGAAGTGTCTACATCATTTTGACAAAATGAAAAGGAGTCATTTTCCAAAGTCTCCCTCCCACTCCACTCCTCCAGTCTATCAGCAGATACCTAAGGAGGAGATGACAATTCCGAGTCACAAGGGACTTGTTGATATTGGCTCCTTCCACAATCTGGTCCTTACAGTAACTGGGATCTGCTCATTCACTAACAGATGAAAATAAAAACAAAAGCAAACAAGACACTATCCTTAGAATGTTGCTTAAACATACTAGTCATTATGTTGTACATCATGTTGTAAAAGACCCACATAATAAATTCCTTTGAGAATTCAGGTCCAGAAAAAGAGGTTACCATTTTGTAATGAACTGTACTTCTGTTTCTCAGACAATAAAAATCAAATAATTAATTACATTTCTGTTTTATTTTGGCTACCAGAGCACTTTAACCTAGATGTAATACTCATTTACAGAAATGATATTAACACAGCATTTTGCTATATTCTCTTCTCCCCTATCTTTACTGTTTTAAATTTACATATAAAAATAATTTTAACCCCCCCCAAATAAATAAATAATAAAAAATAATAAATAGGGCTGGGGTGTAACTCAGAGGCAGAATCCTCCTTGGTTCAATCTCCAGTACCACACACAAAAAAATACTCTTTTTGTTGCATTGTAATTATACATTAAACTGAGATTCAAAATGATACATAAATATATGCACATATCACTTGTTATTTTCCCACCCACCCCAAAAATAAAAAATAAAATAAAAATGGAAAGGATTGTGGGTGTACACAGCTCAGAGGTAGAATTCTTCTGGAGTCAAACACCAGTACAAAAATAACAATAATAATATAAAAAAGAGCCGGGCGTGGTGGCGCACGCTTGTAATCCCAGCATTCAGGAGGCTGAGACCGGAGGATCCAGGTTCGCGGCCAGCCTCAGCTATCTAGTGAGGCATTGTGCAACTTAGTGAGACTCGGTTTCAAAATAAAGAATAAAAAATAGGGCTGGGGGTATAGCTCGGAAGTAGAATGCCCCTGAGTTCAATCCCCAGTAACGCAAAAAAAAATATATATATATATATATATATGTATATGTATATATATGATAAATAAGAAAATTGTTTAAAAATTCCTAGTCATAAAGAGCTGAGTCCTGATTTGGCTGTCTTAAAGGCAGGGGAGAGTCTGAGAGCTCAGTAGAATCACAGAAGTAAAAAGTACAAAGGACCTGTAATCCAAGTACTTTGGAGGCTGAGACAGGAGTGACCCCAGGTAGATTTCTGTGCTGCCTTATGCTTCTGCAAGCAGGCTGTTACCATAGCAATGAAGATAAGTGGAGTCAGGCAGAGGGTACCCCTGAGAGCTGTTGGGTTGCCTTGGCAACAAGATAAGATGATGAAACCTAGAAAGTTACAGACTTTGAAACCTAAAGGAGAGTCAAAGAAACATCATGCATCCTCTCACATAGATACTGTTACAAAGCTGGCATACAAAACAGGCCAGCAGCACCTCACTTTGGTGAGTGGAACAAAGACAAAAAGTAGACCAAGGCTTGTTGGCATGACAACTGGACTAAAAAAGACAAGATAACACAGTACAATCCCTATATAAGATCTGAGATATCGGGGGAGGACAGTGTTTCACTTAGACACTCCGTCATACCCCTTCTCCCGCATGACACTTTCTCCCCTCTTCCCCCCCTCTTCCTCTCTCTGTCTTCCTATAATAAAAAATTGCTTAAGTATTGCAATTGGTGTTTACCGAGCTCATTATTTCTATGTGGGCGGAGGAAAATGACCTACAGCAACACACCCAAACTGTAACAGGAGGATTGCAGTTTCGAGGGCAGCCTCAGTAACTTAGCAACCTGTCTCAAAATAAAAAGAGTTGGAAGTATGACTCAGAATTACAATGCTCCTGGATTCAATCCCCTCTAACCACCCCGCCCCATGCACACACAAAGAGGACTCTACTTAACCAATCTTGATTAATCTTTATTCTCTAGGAACACTGTAAAACTTACTAAATGAACAGCCCCATTAGAGATCCAGATTAAAAATAAAGATATAAAAATTACCTCCTAGCCGGGCGTGGTGGCGCACGCTTGTAATCCCGGCATTCGGGAGGCTGAGACCGGAGGATCCGGGTTCGAGGCCAGCCTCAGCTACCTAGTGAGGCACTCAGCAACTTAGTGAGACTCGGTTTCAAAATAAAGAATAAAAAATAGGGCTGGGGGTGTAGCTTGGAGGTAGAATGCCCCTGAGTTCAATCCCCAGTACCGCAAAAATAAATAAATAAATAAATAAATAAAAATAAAAATTACCTCCTGTAAGAAGAAAAATAGTAAAAATAAAGCTGAATGTGCTAAAGCTGATTTTTAAAATCTTTGCAAATTTCAGTTCCAACAAATCTGGTAATACATCTGCTAAGACTAATTTGAATACATGCGAACTAGTATGTAAAAATCATAGTAGGCAAGTTCAGGAGGTTTCAGCAAGATGGTGACTGAGGGAAGCAGCACATCTCAGGTGTTGTAAAACTTGAAACTCAACCACTGTGAAGGCAGCTTCTTGACAAGAGAAAAAAAGCAGCAAAAAATTGAGCCGGGCGTGGTGGCGCACGCTTGTAATCCCAGCATTCGGGAGGCTGAAACCGGAGGATCCGGGTTCGCGGCCAGCCTCAGCTACCTAGTGAGGCACTCCGCAACTTAGTGAGACCCGGTTTCAAAATAAAGAATAAAAAAATAGGGCTGGGGGTATAGCTCGGAGGTAGAATGCCCCTGAGTTCAATCCCCAGTACCGCAAAAAAAAAAAAAAAAAAAAAAAAAGCAGCGAAAAATTGAACAAAGCAAAGAAAAATTGAACCACGGTAGAAAAAAACAAAAACAAAAAACCAGAAGACAGAACAGGAGATAGCAAAAGTGCTCCACGTGCATCTCACCTGGGGAACACTGCCTGCTGGGCCATCTTGGCCTCTCATGCTGTGCCAGGACTGCTAGCACTACAGCCTCTAAAGACCCCCAGCAAAGAATCCAATGACCTGATGTAAGCGGCTACAGATCTTCATATCGTAAGCGGTCAGCACCTCGCTCCATGTTCAACAGAGAGCCGACTGTCCAGCCACCCAGCCAGAGTCTGCAGCAGTGGCAGCTCAGTCCACCTCTCCCTCCAGAGAGCCACAGCAGCCCTCAACTGTAAGTTAACTATGTGCCCCGTGAGAGACCTCCCAGCATGGCTGCAGGGACTTGGCTAGCAAGTGAAAGATTCATGGGGTCTAAGACTTTGTGGTCCACCCCTGTAGTGGTTGGGTTGGAGGCCACTGCCAGACACAGGAGAGGTGGGGGAGAGGCCCATAGCATGCAGGGCAGAGTCTTTACAGGACCTTCAGTGACTGCTCCATGATTACACTGGATGCCTGCCACCTGTGTAGGCAGAGAGAGAGAGAGAGTGCCAGGCCCAGGGTGTGTGGAAAGCATGGAGTCCCAGGTTTACACTGAGTCCAGCCCCGGTGACACCTGCCACATGCAAAGACAGAGACTACACAGAGACAGGCCCTGCAAAGAGGTTGGACCCAAGTGTGCAGGAGGAGAGGCACCAGCAGCACTTTGTGCCTGCACTGACAAAGAGAAACATCAGGCCAGGGTCCTAATCATTGCAGGAGACCAAAAAGTGGGGCTGCAAACTGACATCACTACTATAGGTTACTGAGAAAATGAGAACACTTGGAACATGCTTGAGAACCTACTATAGTGAGTAGATATTAAGCAGCTGAAAGTATCCATGCAGACCAGGAAGACTGCAGAGGCCAAGTCTGCTTTGTACTTGTAAATTTGCAAGGGTTTTTGTTTGTTTGGTTGGTTGGCTGTTTTGTTATTTATTGTGTTAGTTTTCTCTCTTCCCTATCCCTTTTACAAGCTTCCTCCCTCTTTCCTATCTTCTCTCTTCCCTTCAACCCCTTTTTTCTTTGTTTTATATTAAATCCATTTTATATCACTATACCTAAATACTCTACATTGACTACTAATCCTTCTACATATTCACAGTCTCTATTCTCTACCATATCTTACCTTACTACACTCAAACTCTCATTCTACTCAATCATATCCTCTACTTTACCCTATTCCTGCACCCATCACTCTGGCCACCCCCTCACCCAATCTTTACCATTGAATATAACACAACTTGCCCTTGTAGATACCAGATGACACCTCTAAATTCCTACTGCTGAGATTAGACCAGAGAGGTGAACCACTGGAAAGGACAGACAGACACCAAGGAAAAACGAACCACAGCTAACAGAAGGAATCGCCCTACACCTCAGACATTGAGGTATAAAAACGCACAGGGCACAAACTTTTCTGTTCATACTGCTGAGCCAACTCCCTATAATGGAGGTGACAGATAGGACCCCAGACCTTAACACCTGAAATACATCAATGTCACCATTTCAGTGGACAGAGGAGCCCCAGAGTAATTGCAACTCAGTATTGATGATCTACAGGTAGAACAATAGTAGAATGATAGTAGACAGCTTTCAAGGTTGGTATCAAAGGGTGATAAATACACAACCATATAGTAGAGGCTATTCAATTGTAAGGCATACCTAGTGGTAAATATCTATCTCCATAATAAGGAACTATTCAGAAAGAGAAAATAGACATAAGAAACCTATGGACTGACAGAAAGCTATCAAAAGCAACAAAGATATAAACTTGAGAAACCAAAAATCATAAGAAGGAAGAATAGCAAGGAAAAAATGATCCCCCACAATCCCACAATAAGAAACCCACCAATGCAGAATTGCAGAGATTGCCAGAAGGACAATTCAGAATTTTAATAGCAGAAATGATACAGGACTTTTGAAAAGAATTCAGCAAGATCCTGAAAGAAATGAAGGAACAAATAAACAAAGAATCTGACACCCTGAACAGGAATCAGAATCCTTGAAGGAAGTGAGGGATGCAATAATTGAAGTGAAAGTATCAATATAAACTGTAAACAGTAGACTAAACCACATGGAAAATAGAATCTCATTCTTAGAAGATGACCACTCCAAAAATGAATGCATAGTATATAATTTAGAAAAAATAATTTGACAGCATGAATTATTGGACATTGAAGAGATATAGCCCTGTTTTAAAAGAACTAACATATAAATAATAGGAATACAAAAGAGAATAGAAGATGAAACCAAAAGAATTAACAGTCTTTTCAAAGAAGTAATATCAGAAAATTATCCAAACACAGAAAAAGAGGTCAATAGACAGGTATAGGAAACATATTCTATATGTTAGACATGATCAGAGAAAAGGTTCACTACACCACATAATAATCAAACTGACTAATGTAGAGACCAAAGAGAGAATCTTAAAGGCAACAAAAATAAAAGACCATGCAACATTCAGAGACATACCAATTAGAATCACTTCAGACTTTCCAAACCAAGTCATGAAAGCCTAAAGAACATGGAAAAACATATTTCAAACTCTGAAAGAAAACAACTTGCAGCCAAGAATTTCCTACCCAGCAAGAATATCTCTCAAATTTGATGAGGAAATAAAAAACCTTCCACAACAAACAGAAGCTGAAGGAATTTATGTCTTCCAAACCAAGACTAGAGAAAATACTCAGATTAATTACAAAGAAGGCCTAATAAATAAATGTCAGAATAAGAGAAATAATAATTTCTATCAAACAAACAATGAAGAAAGAAGACAAACACTACCTCAAACATAATTTTAAACTCAGAGTGTTAGGAATTAAAAATTATCTCTCAATAATCATGTTGCATATAAATGGTCTTAACTCCCCAATAAAAAGACATACAACTGGCAAAATGGATTAAAAACCAGAATCCATCTATATGCTGCCTGCAAGGAACACATCTCATAAGTAAAGATACTCACAAAATAAAGGTGAAGTGCTGGAGCAATGTAATCCATGCCACTGAAACTTGAAGACAAGCAGGAGTAGCAACTATGATCTCAGACAAATTAGACTTCAAGCCTAAGCTCATCAGAAGAGACAACACAGCTGGGTGTGATGGCACACCCTTGTGATCTCAGTTCTTGGGAGGCTGAGACAGAAGGATCTAGGTTTGTGGCCAGCCCCAGCTACTTAGTGAGGCCCTCCACAACTTAGTGAGACCCTATTTCAAAATAAAGAATAAAAAAATATGGCTAGGGGTGTAGCTCAGAGGTAGAATTCCCCTGGGTTCAATCTCCAGTACCGTAAAAATAAAAAAATAAAAATAAAAAAAGAGAGACAATGCACGTCATATTTTACTGGTAAAAGGAACAATTCAGCAAGAGGAAATAATGATAGATTAATGTCCCAAACTTAGGTACAGCCACTTTCATAAAACAAACTCTTCATGATAAGTCACACATCTCAATACAATAATAATGGGAGACCTCAACACTCCTCTTATATCACTAGACCAATCTTCAGATAAAAGGTCAGTAAAGATGTCTCAGACCTAAAGAACACCATAAACCAAATGGACCTAGTAGACACATACAGAATATTTCATCCAGTTACAGCAGAATTCACATCTTTCTCATCTGCTCATGGAACCTTCTTCAAAATAGAGCACATCCTGGCCGACAAAGCAAATTCAAAAAAGGGATATAATCCCTTGCATCTTTCCAGACCACAATGGAATGAAACTAGAAACCAACTATAAGAACACCCAGAGTAACCACATAAACACATGGAGACTGAACACTACACTACTGAATAAGGAATGGATCATAGAAGAAGTAATTGGAGAAATTAAGGTATTCCTAGAAACAAACAAAAATAGAGACATAGCATACCAAAACCTCAGAGACACCTTGAAGGCAGTACTAAGAAAAAAATTTATAGCACTGAGTGCTCACGTAAGAAGAACAGAAAATCACCAAATAAATAACCTAATGACACAGTTCAAACCCTTGAAAAACAGGAACAGTCTAACCCCAAAACTAGTAGAAGACAGGAAATGATTAAAATCAGAGTAGAAATCAATAAAGTAGACAAAAAAATATAAAAAAATCAACAACACCAAAAGCCAATTTCTAAATAAATAAATAAACAAGATAGATAACCACTAGCCAACCTAACCAAAAGAAAGAGAGAATCAACCCAAATTACTAAAATAATAGGTGAAAAAGATGATATTACCACTGACAGTGTGGAAATCCAGAGGATAATCAGAAACTACTTTGAAAAACTATACTCCAACAAAATGGAAAATCTAAAAGAAATTGACAAATTTCTAGACAAATATAGTCTTCCTAAATTGAGTCAAGATATAGAAAATTTAAACCAACCAATAGCAATCAAGGAGATTGAAGCAGCAATAAAGACCCTGCTATCAAACAAAACCCAGGACCAGATGGTTTTCCAGGTGAATTTTATGAAACATTTATAGAAGAGCTTAATCCCAACACTCCTCAATCTATTTCATGAAACAGATAGAAATGGGACTCTCCCAAATACATTCTATTAAGCCAACATCATATTAATACCAACCAACTAAAGACAGCTCAAGAAAAGAAAACTATAGGCCTATATCATTGATGAACCTAGACACAAAACTGCTAAGCAAAATACTAGCAACAGGCATTCAAAACCACATCAAGAAAATTATACACCATGACTAAATTAAGTTCATCCTGATTGCTTCATCCCAGAGATGCAAGACTGGTTCAACATACAAAAAGCAATCCATGTAATTTACTACATAAATAGAACCAAAGATGAAAATCACATGATCATTTCAATAGATGCTGAAAAAGTATTCAATAAGATCCAACATCCATTCATGCAAAAAGCATTGCATTGAATTGTAATAGAAGGAACATACCTCAAAATCATAAAGGCAATATACAATATGCCCACGTCCAACATCATATTAAATGGGGGGAAATGTGAGAGTTTCCCTTAAAAACAGGAATAAGACAAGAATGTTCACTATCACCACTTCTTTTCAAAATGGTACTTGAGACTGTGGCCAAAGCAATAAGGCAAGAGAAGGAATCAAAAGAGTACAAATACAGCCGGGCGTGGTGGTGCACACTTGTAATCCCAGCATTCGGGAGGCTGAGACCGGAGGATCCAGGTTCACAGCCAGCCTCAGCTACCTAGTGAGGCACTCTGCAACTTAGTGAGACTCGGTTTCAAAATAAAGAATTAAAAAATGGGGCTGGGGGTGTAGCTTGGAGGTAGAATGCCCCTGAGTTCAATCCCCAGTACCGCCAAAAAAAAAAAAAAAAAAAAAAGAGTACAAATACGAAGGGAAGAACTAAAACTGTCCCTATTTGCAGATGACATGATACTATACTTAGAAGATCAAACAAACTCAACCAGAAGGCTTATAAAACTGATCGACAAATTCAGCAAAGTGTCTAGATACAAAATAAATCTTTAAAAAATCAGGCCGGGCGTGGTGGCGCACGCTTGTAATCCCAGCATTTGGGAGGCTGAGACTGGAGGATCCGTGTTTGCGGCCAGCCTCAGCTACTCCGCAACTTAGTGAGATCCTGTTTCAAAATAAAAAATAGGGCTGGGGTATAGCTTGGAGGTAGAATGCCCCTGAGTTCAATCCCCAGTACCACACACACACACAAAAAAAAAAAATCAGAATTTTTCCTGTATGTGAACCACAAATCCACTGAAAAGAAATCCAGAAAGCACTTCCACTCACAATAACTCCCCCCAAATAAAATACTGAGCAATAAACTTGACCAAAGGGGTAAAAGACCTCTACAAGGAATATTATACAATATTTAAAAAGGAACTAAAGAAGACCTTAGAAGATGGAAAGATCTCCCATGCTCTTGGATAGGCAGAATAAATATCATCAAAATGGCCATTCTTCCAAAAGTGATCTACAGATTCAATGCAACACCCATTAAATTACTAAGGTCATTCCTCACAGACATAGAGAAATCAGTCCTTAAATTCATTTGGAATAACAAGAAACCCAGAATAGCCAAAGTATTTCTCAGGAACAAGAACCACGCAGGAGGCGTCACAATACCTGACTTCAAACTATACTACAAAGCCATAGTAATAAAAACAGCATGATACTGGCACAAAAACAGACATATATACCAATGGAGCAGAATAGAAGACTCAGAAACAAGTCAATTGATTTTTTACAAAGGGGCCAAAACATACACTGGAAAAAAGATAGCCTCTTCAACAAATGGTGTTGGCAAAATTGATTAATCATATGCAGAAAAATGGAAATAAACCCCTAGTTGTCATTCTGCAGAAGAGTCAATTCAAGATGGATCAAAGACCTGGAAATCAGACCAGAGACCTTGCAAGTACTTGAAGAGGACATAGGTCCAACACTTCAACAAATAGGCACAGGCAAAAACTTTCTCAACAAGACCCCAAAGGCACAAGAAATTAAAAGGAGAATCAATATGTGGGATTGCATTAAACTAAAGAGCTTCTGTGCATCAAAGGAAACTATGAAGAACCTCAACAAAGAGCCAATAGAATGGGAGAAAATTTTTGCCAACTACTCCTCCAATAAAGGACTAATATCTAGAATATACAGAGAACTCAAGAAACTCGTTGCTAAGAAAACAAATAACCCAATCAAAAATATGCAAATGAACTAAATAGACACTTCACAAAAGAAATACAAATGGCTAAAATGTATGAAAAATTGTTCACCATCACTAGCAATCAGAGAGATGCAAATCAAAACTATCCTGAGATTTCACCTAACCCCAATTAGAATGGTAATCATTAAGAATACAAACAACAACAAATTCTGTCAAGGGTGTAGAGAAATGGGAACTCCAATACATTGCTGGTGGGATTGCAAATTATTGCAAACACTTTGGAAAACTATATGGAGGATCCTCAGACAAATGGGAATGAACCTACCATATGATCCAGCAATACCACTTCTGGGTTTCTACCCAAAAGAATGCAAACCAAACCACCATAATAATGCATGTGTATCTATGTTTATAGTTGCACAATTCACCATTGCCAAACTACAGAACTAGCTAAGATGTCCATCAACAGATGAATGGATTACAAAACTATGGGTTATGTACACAATGGAATTTTACTCAAGTCATAAAGAAGAACAAAATTATGTCATTTGCAGGGAAATGGATTGAACTGGAGAACATTATGCTAAGTGAGATTAGCCAGTCACAAAAAGTGAGAAGTCATATGTTCTCCCTAGTATGCAGAAGCTAGGGAGAAAAATAGAACATAGGAGGGACTCTAGACAAGGAAGGAGACACCTTAGATGAGTAAAGACAGCGACCTAACTGAGGGAGATGTGAGGGAGGAAGAGGGAAGCCCCCTAATGTGCAGGATGTACATTCACAAACATATCAAAGTCAGTCACTAAGCTGAACATGAGAGGGAGGGAGGGGGAGAGAGTAGGGTGGAAATTGGGGAAGGGCTAAATGACTGATGTCTGAATGTATGCCTCTACCATCTTGTACCTCACTAAGACATGATTACAATGCACTCATAAAAAAATTTATAGTAGGCATTCTACTGGCCTAACTTAATACAATATAGACAAATTAGTGTGAAAATTGGCCTTTTTCAGGACTGGGGATTGAACCCAGGGGCATTCTACCCTCAAGCCCCACCCCCAGTCTTATTTTTATTCTTTATTTTGGAACAGGGTCTCACTAAGTTTCAGAGGGCCTCATTAAGTAGCTGAGGCTGGCCGTGAACCTGACATCCTCCTATCTCAGCCTCCCAAGTACTGGGATTACAAATATGCACCATCATGCCCAGCTAGTCAAATTGGCCCTATTAAATTAAAAATTAAAAGTAAGTAAAGTGAGAAATATTTTAATTAGATTAATTTAATTATGCCACATTGTTAACATAATCAAAATATCACATTTACCCCTATAAATATATGTAATTATGATTTATCCGTTTAAATTGACAAATAAAAAATTAATAACTAATATGGCCAGGTTAACTGGCCTGTAAACTCAGTACTTAGGAGGCTGAGACAAGAGGATCCACAGTTCCAGGCCAGCAGTGTGTGATAACTTAGGAGACTATGTTTAAAAAAATAGGGCTGAGGTAGGTTAGGAGAAATAAGGTAGAAAGGAGCCAAACAGGGAAAGAAAGGGTATGTGGTGGAAAAAGGGGGATGGCCACGCCCACCACCAAAGATGGCAAAGATGGCACTGAGAGGAGGAGGAGGGGAGGGCGGAGACTTAATTTGTTTAAAGAAGAGCTGATTGGATGCATGTGGTTTCGCATGCATGGACAGTGCATGATCGGGTCCCTGATTGGCACCATTCTGCGTGATCACCTCGAGGATTGGGTCTCGCCAGCATGGACTGATTGACCTTTACGCCAATAGGCGTAGACACCTTACTTAAACCCTGCATTGCGGAACAATAAACGGAAGAGCTCTGGATACTTTGTCCCCGCTGTTGGGTGTGGCGCAGTCTTCCCTTTCCCGGACCGCCAGTGGGCATTTCCCAGAGCTGAGGGGCGATGGCAGGTGAGGGGCGAACGGCGGCTTCCCGACAAGGGTAACTATCTTTAACCTAAAAATTCCATGATGGTCCTAATCTTCACTCTGAAGATCTGTTTTCCTTTAGGCATACATTCCTAAAAGGTCCTCATTTTTCATCCTAAAGATCTGTTTTCCCTTGGACCTAAATTCCCCAAAGGTCTGATAAACAAGGGCCTAATATCTTGGAGCTCCATATGTCCAGTTAACTATGCACAAATGTCATGTTGACCTGCAGAATATATTTTAGACTGATGAGGGATGTCTGGAGGGGATGGTGTTAAAAGGTCAATGATACTTGGTCAAGCCCAGGTGCCATCCTTCAACCAGATGATAGAAACTTGAAGATTCTGAGGAAAACCAGACCACCATCCTTGCTCTTTACCCCTACCCATTCCTCACTAAAGTCTCCTATAAAAGAAGATTCCCAAAGGAATCTCTCTTATTCCGGAGATGGCCTGCATTCTCTTTTGACTGTATTTCTTCTTAAACAAGTCTTTATGTCTCTGACTGGCTAGTGCTGAAATTATTTTCTGTCACATAAACCAAAGACCTCACAGATCCTGAGTTGAGGAATCAACCCATTTCCCATGACAAGACTGAAGTTGTAGCTTGGAGATATAGTGCCCCTGGGTTCCCCCCCCCCAAAAAAAAAAACAAAGAGTAAGGGGAAAGGGAACAAAAGGAAGGGTTTCAGTTAAGGAGAAGGGGGTTGGGTTCATCTGGAGGTGAGGGGCTACTTTCTTTGGATCCTTATATGAACTGGTTTCCATCTGGCTCAGAACAAACCAAAACAAAATAGACCTAGCAGGTGAGAACTTTATTAGGGTAAGTAGGGATGTTTACTACAAGGAGATGATAATGAATGTAGGTGAAGAGTAAATCCACAAGTCATCCTTTATCGATGAAACTAATTTTGCTGGTTGCATAAAAGCACCTGAGTACTGAATGTCTTCATGGCTGGCTACATGGGTGTCTGGTCTGGAACAGAATGCTCATTAGCAAAAAGGATTGTCTCCTGGTGAGAAGGGAAATCCCATTGTTCCAACACTTAGGCTGGGTCACCTGATTTAGCTCCACTTGGGGCTCCCAGGTTGGCATATGCCTGAGTCTACATGGCCACCTCTCAGAGAACACCATGGTTGTGCCCTGACCTTGACCCGGAACTGCTGCATTCCTGGACATGCCAATAATGTGTCACATTTCATTTTGTGCTTTCTGTTTATTTTATTTTTTTTTCTGTTTGTTTTTTGTTTTTGTGTGTCTTTTCTGACATTGTTTTTGTTTGTTTCTTTTTATGTTTTTTATGAGTTTTATTGTGTGTAGTACTGGGTATTGAACCCAGGGGCATTCTATCTCTGAGTTATACCCCCAGCCCTATTTTATTTTTTTATTTTGAAACAGGGTCTCACTAAGTTCTGGAGGACCTCACCAAGTAACTGAAGCTGGCCATGAACCTGTGGTCCTCCTGTTTCTGTCTCCCAAGTACTGGGATTACAAACATGTGCCACCATGCCCAGCATATCTAAGTTTTTTAAAGGTATGTTTTCTTCTTCCATGTAAGACAGAGCCTGTGTTTATGGCTCATAAACCATCCTGGACAGTGGTGCCTTTCCCAGAGCTTAGGAAGCTAGATCAGGGCTCAGTGTGGGCAACGTCATGAGGTGTAGCCCCTCTGTTGCCTAAGGACTGTGGAAGCATACAAGTGGACATAGTTGGCTATATCACACACAGAACATAACTGTGACATGAAAATAAGAGAAAGATAATCACCAAATACTCTAGGACACTGCTCTTCCATATTAGTGTGAATGAGAACCTCTAGGGCTAGATGAAAATGCAGATTCCTGGGCCTACCCCCAGAGATTTCGATTCTATAGATCTATGGGGAACCCAGGGATCTGTGTTTTCAAAGAGCATCCAGGTGAAAAATAAGTACTGGAACTCATGATGTTCCAGATACAACAAAATACATGAAGTTTATTAACTACTACAAAAATAGTACTTACATCATGTGTGATAACTGAATAGTACCCTAACAATGAGCAAAGAATTAATGACAGAACTGGGGATAGATAGAACCTAGGGACATCCTACCTCTGAGCTACACCCCCAGCCCTATTTATTTATTTACTTGTTGATTGATTGATTGATTGCGGTACTGGGGATAGAACCAGGGGGAATTCTACATCCGAGCTACAGCTATTTTTATTTTTTATTTTGAAACAAGGTCTCACTAAATTACCAAGGATGCCCTCAAACCTGTGATACTCCTGTCTCTGCCTCTCCAGTACTGAGTTTATAAGAGTGTGCCACCACACCCAGCTGACAGTATTTATATTGCCAGGAGGAAAAAAGTAATTCACACAATTGTATAAAAACTTTTAACCATATTTGGAAAAAATTAGAGGTTCCAGTCCATGAACATAGTATATCTCTTCATTTATTAGATCTTTATTTCACCTGTTTTGTACTTTTCAGCATACAGGTATGCACACATTTTATCAGATCCAAGCCTAAATATTCAATTGTTGAGCCTATCTAAAATTTGTCTATTTTAAATTTCAAATTTGAAGTGTTCTTCCTATTCTACAGAAATAAATTTTACTATCTTATCATAGTCTATAATCTTGCTAGTCATTATCTTTTAGGCCTAGTATAACAAGGACTTAAACTCTTCATTTGGGCCTGAAGCTGTCCAATTGGTAACCAAAAGTACAACAGAATTAAAAGTTGCTTTTGCAAAAAAGCACTGACTCTTCATTTGGGCCTGTAGATACCCAATAGGCAACTAAAAGCATGGTAAAATTGCCTCTTTGCCTTCATTTTGTATCTGTCTTCAGATTCCTGCTCAGCTCTGCCTGTAGCCATGTTAATTATTTAAGAAATTTTCATATAAAAACTGGCAATACAAGGTTTATTAACCTTAAATGTACCTAACCTGGTTCATCTCCCTATAAGACTGAGGATAACTGAAGCATTTTCAAGATTCACAGGGACATTCAACTGTCAACTTTTACAATGTCCTGTTTTCCTGGAGTGGTGTGTAGAACTCTCTAGCCATTGCTGTACACCTTCCAAGGAACAAGCAGATCCTGGCAGGCAGATCATCCCATGATGAAACCTCCCTGCCTAAGCAGAAGCAATATTCCCATGGGAACTGAATTACCCTCTTTTGGGATCACAAGTCTGATAGATGCACATCCTGAGCAGCAAATGGAGATTGCCCCCTCAAGCAATAAGAACTCACCCAGACCCACCTCACAGAACCAGAACTGAGAAAATGGTCAACCAGACAGTTCGACCAAGCCTGTTTGTTTGTTTATTTATTTATTTATTTATTTATTTCGGTACTAGGGATTGAACTCAGGGGCATTCTACCTCCAAGCTATACCCCCAGCCCTATTTTTTTATTCTTTATTTTGAAACAGGATCTCACTAAGTTGCAGAGTGCCTCACTAGGCAGCTGAGGCTGGCCGAGAACACGGATCCTCTGGTCTCAGCCTCCCGAATGCTGGGATTACAAGCGTGCACTACCACGCCCAGCTTACCAAGCCTGTTTAATTGTGCACAACTTTCACCACCCCTATCCAGCCAGTTATTCCCCTGTTTAAACCTACAAGTCATGTCAGTACTGAAGACAGGGCTAAGGACACAGATCCCCTTGTCTTCCCAGTATAGCTGCACTGATCAAAGCTCCTCTCCTGCTTTTCCTCTTTACTTTTTTTTTTTTTTTTTTTTTTTTTTTTTTTTTTTTTTTTTTTTTTTTTTTGCGGTACTGGAGATTGAACTCAGGGGCATTCTACTTCCGAGCTATACCCCCAGCCCTATCTTTTATTCTTTATTTTGAAACCAGGTCTCACTAAGTTGTGGAGTGCCTCACTAGGTAGGTAGCTGAGGCTGGCCGTGAATCCGGATCCTCCGGGTCTCAGCCTCCCAAAATGCTGGGATTACAAGCGTGCGCCACCACACCCGGCTTCCTCTTTACTTCTTCCGTGTGGTTTCTGGGGTGAGTGGCCAGACCTAATTTGTTGGGATCCCTGGTCTCAGGTCTCTGGTAACAAAAGCAGGATGGAAACCTTAATATCTCAGCCTTCATTTTTATCTATCTCCTGTGCTGAGTCACCTTGGATTCAAAACAAAAGGTCTAGTCTTTATGGGATGAGTCACAATTAGGAAACAGTGACTTCTTATCTCTGACAATGCCTTGACTGGCCAATTCTGACCACACCTGACCAAGATAACTTGCTTTGCTAGCTATGCAAAGCCCCCTCCCTTGTTCTCATTCCCCTCTATAAAATTTCAGACTCCTTATCAGTCCTTTGAACCTTCTCTTCCCAGTGTAGCTTCATTAATTAAAGCTCCTTTCCTGCTTTTTAATTATTACTTTTCCATTTGTTATTCAGGGAAATTGACCAGATCCGACCCGCAGACTCAGGCCTCAGCCTAGGATTCCAGTAACACTAGAATGTTCTCCCCCCTCCCTTGCTTCTATTATTTCTTTTAAATTTTTTTATTTTAGCCAGGAATGATGGCACATACCTCCAACCCCAGTACTTAGGAGGCTGATATAGGAGGATCACGAGTTTTTCTGCATCCATTTAAAGAGCTATCTGTATTACAGTTTACATAATTTGATCAAATACTAACTTCCAAAGAATTAATAAAAGTTGGAGATTTCAGACAAATGAATACCAGACCTTCTGAAACTCTCCTAAAAGATAGAAGAATTAAAATATGCTAATTTATTTTATGAAGACAGTATAACCACATTTTCCTTTCCTTCCCGTCTCCTTTTTACCTAAATTTTTATTTTTTATTCTACTTCATCAACACTATCTATTTTTAGATGACATAATCTTATATATAGAAAATCTCAACTGTGTGGCTGGTGCATGCCTGTAATCCCAGTGCTTGGGAGACTGAGACAAGAGGATTGCAGGTTTGAGGCCAGCATGCAGTAACTTAGTGAGACCGTCAGCAACTTAGTGAGACCCACTTTCAAAATAAACAGTTTGGGGGATATACTTTTGATGAGGTAGCTTAAAAGTGTATATGTTAGGTAAAAGAGGTATCGGGAAAATTCATAGAAATATAGTTTCTAGCCTTTTAAAAATCTGGAGAGTGTCGTCCACCCCTTAAAAAGAAGATTTTGGTTCAGCCCAAGAAAAACTACAGCCCAGCCCACTGCCCACCGGAGACGCACACCTGGAAAGGGGAGGAGCGAGA
>PVLC010031694.1:0-18627 GCA_004027655.1 Graphiurus murinus
GCCTCTCCTGGCTTTCATGACTTGATTCGGGAGGTCTGGAGTGATTCTAATTGGTTTGCCTCTAAATGTCACTTGGCCTTTTACTTTCGTTGCCTTTAAGATTCTCTCCTTTGCCTCTATATTGGTCAATTTGATTACTATGTGGCGTGGTGAACCTCTTCTTTGGTCTTGTCTTGAGGGAGTTCTGTATGTTTCCTGATCCTGTGTGTCGACTTCTCTTTCTATGTTTGGAAAATTCTCTGTTATTATTTCTTGGAAGAGATTGTTTATTCCATAAGTTTCAACTTCTAATCCCTCTTCTATGCCTATTATTCTTAGGTTAGCTCTCTTAAAATTGGCCCAGATCTCTTCCATGTCCAATTCATATTGTCGTATTTTTTTTTCCTAAGTTATAGACTATAGATTCAGTTTTGGAGTGGTCATCCTCTAGGAGTGATATTCTTTTTTCCATGTGATCTAATCTGCTGTTTATAGTTTGTATTGAGGCCTTTATTTCGATTATTTCATCTTTCACTTCCTTCAATGCTTCTCTTTGGTTTCTTTTCAGGTCGTCGAATTCTTTGTTTATTTGTTCCTTTATTTCTTCCTTTAATTATTTCCAGTTTTCCCTGCTTTCTTTCTGAAAATTCTGTATTGTTTCTCGTATTAGAGATCTGAATTGCTCTTCTTGTAATCTCTGCCATTCTGGTTTGGTGAGGTCTGTTATTGAGGGGTTGTGGTAGCTCATTGTTTCTTTGTTATTTTTCCTTCCCATGGTTCCCTTGCTCTTGAGTTTATATCTGTCGGGAGAATCTGATAGTGAATATAGAGTTTTGAGTGTGGAAGTATGAGATGGCCTTGGTATGAAACAGGAAAAAGAGGAGAAGAAAAGAGAGAAGGTAAAGTGTTAAGGAGAGGAATATAGATGGGGGAGAGCTTGTAGAAGGGATAAGGAGGGATTCAACAACCTAAGCAAGTAATTACCAAGCAAGTAATCATCCAAACATACATAAAAGAATCAAGGTAACACAAATAAGAACAGGGTGAAAACAGATACAACTTAATACTAAAAAAAAACATAACAAAAACAAACAAACAAATAAAAAAGAAAAAAAAAGACCCCAAATTCTAAAAACAGCAACTGGACCCTAAGAGAGACACTGCTAGTTCATAAGTATCAAGCTTAAATTTTGGGGTGTGTCTCTGGGATTTTAATTTTCTCTGTCAATGCAGGCAGGGGTTTTGTTGGTGTTAGCTTATGTCTCTGGGCTCTCCACAGGGCCTGGTTGCATCTCTCTCCCTGCCTTTGCTGTTGGCAGGTGTGCAGTCTAAATGCCGGATCTTTCCAGGTACCCTACGTGCACTGGGTTCTTCCACTCTTAGGTTCCTAAGCTCTAGAAGGGTGGGTGTTTAAGTCTATCCCTCATATAGTGTTCCCCGAACCTTGGGTCTGCGGACTTACAGATCCATGCTGCTCGGCCTGTTCCTCCTCTGGTCCGCTGGGGGGCGCCAGAGGTCACTGACCATCTGGGTAGTTGACAGGAAGTTGGCTGGGCAGGGGGGGTAGCAAGATGGCCGCTGGTTCGTGGTGCGAGCAGTCTCCCCTCTTCCTCCTGGGCTTTTTTCAGCGCCTCTCGTTGCCCCAATCACATTTCATCCCCTCTGGTTCACTTTCCTTCTGTCAGGGAACTGTGACCACGGCAGCCCTACTCCAAGCTCTGCTGTGTAGGTAGTCACTTTTCCCTCTTTGCAGTGGTGCGCAGCAGGGGCAGCCCCACAGGGGGGCAGACCCGCGGAGGGGCGCAGACCCGCAGGGGGGCAGACCTGGAGAGGGTCGCAGACCCGCAGAGGGGCACAGACCTGCAGAGGGGCGCAGACCCGCAGAGGGGCAGGCCCACAGGGGCGCAGACCCGCAGAGGCGCAAGGCCACAGAGGCGCAGGCACACAGAGGGGCAGGCCCGCAGGGGCGCAGACCCGCAGGGGCAGAGATCCTCAGGGGCGCAGGGGCGCAGACCCGCAGAGTGGCAGACCTGCAGGCGCGAAGACCCGCAGAGGGGCAGGCCTGCAGGGGCACAGACCCGCAGAGGGGCAGACCCGCAGGGGCGCAGACCGGCAGGGGTTTATGCTGTTTGTCCCGTCTCATGCGTTTCAGTCGTTGTGGCTGTTTCAGGGGTCTCGGCTTGCGTAGAGAGTAGTGTCCTGGGGGTGCTCGCTCCACGCCTGCCTGGTCGCTGTGTGGAATTTGTAGCTTGCAGCTTCTGGTTGATCACCACAGCTCCAAATTCTGGCTCCACAACCAGCCTCTTCAGCACCCTGGTGCCAGGGGCCCGCCCCAGGGCATGGCGGCGGGCTTCCTTGGTCGACCTGCTCCACTTCTGGGCTTTTTTAAAGTTGAGGTTCGAATATTGCTTTTTTCGTTGTTATTTCCTTCTGTTAAAAGGCTCTTTTTATGGTAATTTTTCTTCGAAATCACAGCGCCTGGGAAAGGTTGTTTCACTCGGGCACCATCTTGGATCTCCAAAGCTGTGGGTTTAGTTTTTGAGGAGCTATTGCAGTTCACGAGAAAGGCAGTTGATTTGCATTTTAATTTTATTCTGGGGAAGAGAGAAAGATGGGGGGGGAGAGACAGAGAGAAGAGAGAGAGAGAGAGAACTTTGTATAGATGGCTAGCTCATTAGTAGTGATATCTGTAGTGTGTTGGAGCTGGGGGGGCGGAGGAGAGAGGAGTGGAACTTTCCTTACTGGAATAAAGTCTCACCTGTTTGAAACATTTCATTTCTAACGTTCAAGATTCACCTCTTTCTTCACTCCTTTAACCATGTAGTAAAGAAGAAAATTGAGAAATAAGTTTATGTCACTTCAGTATATTACTGAGTGAAGCTGTGTGTCTTGGCACTTAGAGAACTGGACAAAATCTAGCAGTGATAGCTCACAGTTCTAGAGCACTTGGTATATTTCATGTGCTGTTTCAAGTGCTTTAAAGAGTTATTATTTTACTTAATTTTCACAATGACCTTCAGAGATAGGTACACTTTTTATCATTTTATACATTTAGAAACTGAGAAACAGAGAGGTAATATAACTTTTTTGGAACCACAGTGTTAGGAAGTGGTAAATTCAGCAATGAAAATCCAAGAAGCATGACTCTAAGGTATATGCACATAATCATTACATTATCCTACCTCAGGGAGAGGACTGGCAGCCAAAGAGTGACCCTGTGGAAACTTTTGAGGACAGGCTGCTTGTGCTTTGACTGACTCTACCTTGGCTACAGTACTTGCCAAGTTCTTGTCCATAATGACCGTGGTGTGGTGTGATGACCTTTCTGCTATATGCAGGATCGTTTGCTTGTTTGCTATTCTTGCACTGGTAGCCCTGATATGAGCTACATGTTTTTGAGGAACTATTGCAGTTCAAGAGAAAGGCAGTTGATTTGCATTTTAATTTTATTCTGGGGGGGGGAAGAGAGAGAGAGAGAGAGAGAGAGAGAGAGAGAGAGAGAGAGAGAGAGGGAGGGAGAATGAACTTTGGAAAGAGGGCTAGCTCATTAACAGTGAAACCTGTAGTGTGAAGAATAAGCATGGTCACCATTCAGGAAATAAAGGTTCTGGATTTATACCCTTTTTTCTGCCAAGCTTAAAATTGAGCCATTTTCTCTAGTCAACTGAGTCTATTGTTGATAAAATCACCCTCTTGCTCAAATAAATGCAGGCAAAACCATCATCCACCTTGTTGTGCTGTATTCCTGGAGAAAAGTAAGTAGGCATGTTTATCAGTAGTGTAGCCAAATAGTCTCTGAAGCAGAAACAAGATAAGTTTTATTTCTAAAAGTATATTATTCTTGTTGATTCTCATTCTAATAATATAAATGTTGGCAAAGATGTGAGGAAATAAGGACACTTTTACACTGTTGGTGGGATATAAATTAGTACAACCACTGTGGAGATCAGTATGGAGGTTCCTCTAAAATTAAGAATGAAGCCGGGCATGGTAGCGCACGCTTGTAATCCCAGCATTTGGGAGGCCGGGACCTGAGGATCTGGGTTTACGGCCAGCCTCAGTTACCTAGTGAGGCACTCCACAACTTAGTGAGACCTGGTTTCAAAATAAAGAATAAAAAAAAATAGGGCTGGGGGTATAGCTCAGAGGTAGAATGCCCCTGAGTTCAATCCCCAGTACCTCAAAAAAAAATTAGGAAGGGAAACATCATGTGACCTGGCTATAGCACTCCTTGGTATCTTTCCAAAAGAATTAAAGAATACTATAGTGATACATATATACCCAGGTTTATTGTAGCACAATTCACCATAGCCAGATTATGGGACCAATCCAGTTGTTTTGCAACAGATGAATAAAATGTGGTCTGTATACATAATGGAGCTTTAACTCTACCATAAAGGAAAACAAAATTATGTCATTTGCAGGAAAATGGACAGAATTATTATGCTAAGTGAGGTCAACCAGTCTCCAAAAGTTAAGAGTTCTATGTTTTTCTCATATGTGGAAGTTAGAGAGAAAATAAGAAGCAAAAAGAACTTCAGATAAATGAGGAGAGTGACTAGTAGAATAGTTGGAAAGGGTGGAAGTGTGGAGGGGATAAAGGAGAATGGAAGAGAGATATGGCTCAAATAATGTTATGTCCCTATATGAAGGTATCACTACCAATCTCACTGAAATGTATAGGGAGAGAGGAGGTGGCAGCTGGGTGGGATGTAGATGAGAACACACCAAGTAATGTGTGTATGCATGCTTGTATCACTTTTAGTCTCACTAGTGTTTACAATGCACCAATAAAAGTATAAAAATAAACAGTATATGAATCTGAAGTTGAAGATTGGGAATGAAATTCTATGCACTTATGCCAGTCTCTATAAGAATTTCAGGCCCCACCTAAAAATGTCATAGTCCTGAAGCTACTGTTTCACCACAAATAAGAAACAGGTGGCAAGAAAAATTGATACTTGTTGCCCTACATTCAGAAAAACACAAGTGGTTTTAAATATTACAAACCTGTTATTTTTAGATGTCCCCAAACTCTTACTCATTCTTGGTTTAGAAGGCTGATTGATATAAAATAAATAAATAAACTAATAGCAGGTTTCTGCTTAAATAAGTCTTTCTCAGTTTCCATGGTATCCAATCTGTTAGCACCAATATTCTTGCCAGGATCTGTGCTCAGTCTTTAGGATGATGCTGTTTGCTTTAATGTTTATAGGGCATATCATAGCTCAATGGATTTATTATACTCAAGGAAAGAGAGGATTTGTGGAAGCCTAAGCATGATGCTGACTGTTAGGGCCAGTGTTTAGTCCTAGCCTTCATATAACTCTGTGAGTAAGTGGGGGTTGGTACAGATGATATATTTATGGGAAGTGCTTCTTCTCTAACTATATTGCTCTAAGGAGGTTGCTTCAGGTAATACTTCCAGGATGACCCTAATAAAAGGTCACCACTAGATGGGAATCCATCTAATGCAGACAATGTGGAAACAACCAGAATTTGAACAATGTCAAAATCTTCAGCTTGCACTTCAAGATTCTGTAAGACTCATGAGAACCTTTTCATATATTAGTGGGTCCACACTCAATTATCTCCACAAACAGTCAAGCAAACCAACAGTGCCTTTGTAGATCTCTTAGAATAGGAAGAAAATATAATTAAAATGATATATGAGTTCCCAAAGAAACTAACAGAAAAGCAGGTATATGCTTCTGAAATTATACATGACTGTATGAAATAAAATAACTATATAGTAAATTTAGCAGTTAAGAGGTCTTTGTTTTTCTCTGGACATATAACTTAAAATAATATTTCATATATATGTATATATATATATATATCTCATATTTTAGTAACAACTCCAGATTCTCAGTTTGTTTATAGAGGTTTTAAAAATTTTAAAAACTCAGATGGTATCTTCTCTTAAACTTTATCTTCAATTTCTCCTTTAAATATTCTGTGTTTTAATCATATTGCAATTGGAGCAAGATCTTTGAGGAGATTGATTTTTAATTTTTTTATCTTTTTAGAAATTTAATACTTTTATTGGTACTTTGTAATTATTCATCATAGTGAGATTCAAAGTGATAAAAATACCTACACATACATGCATATGTCACTTGGTGTATTTCCCTCTGCACCTCCACTCAGCACATTTCATGAGATAGTATTATTTGAACTGTTTGCTTCCTTATTCCTCTTTCATCTTCCCACTTCCCACCTCTAGTCCCCTTGCACTGTTCTATTTTCATTTATCTGAAGTCTCTTTTATTACCTATTTTCTCTGTAGCTTCTGCATATGAGAGAAAATGTATGACCCTTGACTTTCTGATATTGGCTAAAAGCTTTTATTGGTGCATTATACTTAAATATTGTAGTGATACTCAAAGTGATACATTCATACATGCACACAGCAACTCTTGGTGAGTTTCCCTCCATAACCCACTTCCCTCCCTGTATACACTAGTGAAATTGGGAGTGATACATGCATATATAAGCATAAAATTATTTAGTCTGTTTTCTTTCTCAAGTCTTTTCCACTACCTCTTCTTCCTCACCCAGTCCACTCCCACTAATCTACTGGCATCTCTCCTCATTTTAATGCAGTCTCTTTTCTTTCCTATTTTCTCTCTAGCTTTCATATATGAGAGGAAACATGTGACCCTTGATTTTCTGCATCTGGCTCGTTGGAGAGATCAATTTAGATGGGTGCTTATCCTCAGCTCTTCCTTGTCTTTAAATGGCAAAGGCTATATTAGGGAATAGTTTCTTAATCTGAGTTCCATGGATGGGTTTTATAGAGGGAGAGACTATAAGCCCCAGGAACCTATTCAAAACTGTGTATGTGTAAATACATATGTATATTTTTCTGGATTAGAGTCTGTGGCTTTCTTCAGATTCTCAGATGTTCATGTAACCCCAAACAATTAAGAATTTATGAGCTAGATGCATTATATGTTACAATGTAACTCTAGTTCAAAGAGACTTGCAAGCAGTTTTCTTTTAGCTCATCCTTAGTTGAGGGGAGATGATAAGAAACTCAACAGGTAGCTCATTGAAGACTGTATTGTATTAGCTACGGTTAAGCATAATTGAAAACCTAATGATGGAATGAGATAAATTATTGTATGACTTTAAGGAGATAGACAAGGATGCAAATCCTAATAATTTTAAGGCAAGTTAATAACATTAAAATATTTTTCAAGCCCACTCTACCTTTAATGTTGTTTATTATCATGCTAACCATCCACTTCTCATTATTTTTACATATACACAGATATATCATGAGCTTTCAGAGTATGCTACCCAAATAGAGAACAAATGTGTGAGGGAGACAAGATGAGAATGAATCTGACTATGATTGCAACTAGGTCAAATCTATTAATATGTGATATTTATGTCTCTGCATGGTTGAAACTGAAAATCCTTTTGCATAACATTTCCTCATGCTTTGATAGAAAATTCCTTACTTGAATACTTCAAAACCATAATTTAAATTTTTATCATCCTGACAATTTCATTTTAATCTGAGCACAATGTTATCATGCTGAAATAGATGTCATTGGATTACATCACTTTGCATGGTGTGAAACCCACATTCTAGAGTTAATGTCATTGCTTCATATCAGAAGTGTGCCTGTGAACTTGGGGGATAATGAGGACAAGGTCACGGGTTCAGTCTCTTTATGTTAACTCAGTTATGTTCCTTGGTCACAGATGGTACCCCAACCTTATCAAGAGATTCTTGGGGTCAGGGAAATCCAGGGGAGAAAGGAGATGACTGGATGTAAATGCATCCCCTCTGACTAGAGACAGCTGAAAGAATACACACCTTAGGATCTCCCATTGTCAATGTGGAAAAGAACCTGAGTTCTCATTTTATTTTCTATTTTATGTATAATAATTTTGTTCAGGAGTTATCTAGTTTCCTCTTGAATATCTCCTGTAACAGAGAACTCATTGTCCCTTAATGTCACCATTCAATCTTGGAATAGCTCCAATAGGTTATTTCTTTTTTTTTTTTTTTTTTTTTTTGCGGTACTGGGGATTGAACTCAGGGGCATTCTACCTCCTAGCTACACCCCCAGCCCTAGTTTTTATTCTTTATTTTGAAACCGGGTCTCACTAAGTTGTGGAGGGCCTCACTAGGTAGCTGAGGTTGGCCACAAACCCGGATCCTCCGGTCTCAGCCTCCCAAATGCTGGGATTCCAAGCGTGCGCCACCACGCCCTGCTTAATAGGTTATTTCTTATGTGAAATGTGTGTCCATCATTCTATAAACTGGACATAGGCTTGCACTGTGGGATCAACAGAATAACTCTCCAAACCAACTTTTAACAAATTAGAAAATAGCAACAGGGTTGAGATAGGAGCTTTCAGCTTTACCTTCCAGTGGCAGTTTTTTTGTTGTTGTTGTTTGTTTGTTTTTGTTTTGTTTTGGTACTGGAGGTTGAGCCCAGGGGAATTCTACCTCTGATCTACAGCACCAGCCATTTTTCATTTTTTTTAATTTTGAAACAGGATTTCATTCTCTTGCTCAGATTCTCACTACTTGCTAAGGCTATCTTCGAACTTGCGATCCTCCTATATTAGCCTTCCGAGTACTAGGATTACAGGCTTGCACACCACACCCAGCTTCCAGTGGCTATTCTTAATTGCTGTGTCAGCAGAGAAAGACTTTTGTTAGAGAACCTAGAAGCAAAATTTTAAACAGAGGCATATTAATAGGAGGTCCAGACTAATCTGTCATTGTTCTTCCAGGGGGAATAGGGAAAATAACTTTTAATGACAGGATTGGCTTTTAATCCCCACAAAAGACATTCATTCTTCCGTTGAAAAAGTGGTAAATGAGAGTCTTTTTATGGACTAGGTGTTAGATATGCAAGGATGAGCAAAACCAATGGGGTCATTTGGAGGATGTAAACACTAAACAATCACACAGAGTAGTAGTGTAGCATTCCAAGCCATCATCAATGATGCAAAGGAAAATTACCGATTACCTTCGAGTATATAATAGGTCCGATCTTAAGGAACACTTTCCTGACATTTGAGTTATCATATAAAGGATGGATGTGAGATAACTAAGTAAAAGGTATTGAGATAGGAGAAGCATTCAAGACAAAGGGAACAGTATATGCTAAGACCCTGTGGGAAGGAGGTGTAGGGAGAAGTGCAGAATACCCAACTGTCTAATTTACCTCAAGACCTAGTCTTGGCAGTAGGAGGTCACGTGCAAAGAAATCTTGTTCTGAATATCATGATAAACAATTGTAACTAGCATTACAGATGTTATCTTAGAAAGCACCAAAGTGGAATTCAACCTCAAGGTAGAACAAATTTTCATGAAGTGCCTTTAAAAATTTCCTTCTCCATGTTATTCTAAGAAGCTTTTAACCACAGTGCAAATGCTCCAGCATTTATCTCATTTTTTCTATCTCAATCTCTCTCAGATCATGCCCCAATATAGCCAGTGCTTATGGCTCTTGTCTTCCTTGCTTTTTCCTCTCATCTTTAGTGTCTACTCAACTCTTTCCTGTCAGTGCCTTTCTGCTCTGTCCTGTGTAAATCTTTCAAGTGGTCTCAGGAGTCAGGCAGGCAAAAGAAGGGTATTTATAAACAAGGAGGAGAAGAAGATGCTCTGGATATCTAAATTTTCAGTTATTTTTTTTTCTTTCACAATTATTTTGGTTTATAAAGACCCTTTTCAAAATGACTTCGACTTAAAGTAATAACAGTGGTGAAAAGTGTTGAATACTTGACTTTCTATTGGCTAATCTTGGCAGAGACTGTTAATGCTCATAGCCTTGAGCTACTCTAGACTTCACAGAATCTCTTTGCAGTTGAATTGGCCACAAGACTGGCTCTAGTCTATGGCATCTGAGTGGAAGTGGCATGTGTCATTTCTGCACCTAGGAGTTTAAGAGTCCAATTTACCTTTTCTACTATGACAAAATACCATAGGCTGTGTGGTTTATAAACATCAATATTTTACTTCTCACATTTCTGGAGGCTGGGAAGCCCAAGACCAAGGTGTCAGAAGATTGTCTAGTGATCACCTTTTTTCTGGTTTATATATGACACTCTCTCATTCTGCACTTACATGGTGAGAATGGGTAGCTAGCCCTCTGGGGCCTCTTTTTTAATCATTTCCAAAGGTCTCACCTCCTATTACCATCACCTTGGGCATTAGGATTTCAACATATGGATTTTAAGAGGACGCAAGCATTCAGACTACTACCACTACCTTTCTCTTATCTACTGTCTGTATAATACCAGGGTAACCTTGAAGACAACCTGAATCCTCCAGTTAATGTTTAGAAAACAGTTAATGCATTTTATTATAATTTGAATGTGAAATAAATCACTACTGCATTGTTTGTTTCACCAGCTAGTATTTATTAAGCCCATATATTATTTTTATATTTTAATTAAAACTCATTAACAAGTTCATAATTGTAATGAAGCCCACCTTATCAAATTCTTCATCTATAGTTAGTAATTTTTATGCTCTGAGAAACTTTAGCTTAACCCAGTGTTATGAGGGTATTTTCTGTTGGAAGTTTTTTTTTTTTCTGGAAGTTTTATTGTCTTACATTCACATTTAAGTCTGTGTTCTAGAGTTGAGTGTGGTGGCACACTCTTGTAATCCCAGTACTTGGGAGGCTGAGACTGGAGGATCCGGGTTTGCGGCCAACCTCAGCTACTTAGTGAGGCATTCTACAACTTAGTGAGACCCTCTTTCAAAATAAAGAATAAAAGCTGGCCGTGGTGGCGCACGCTTGTAATCCCAGCATTCGGGAGGCTGAGACCAGAGGATCCGTGTTCGCGGCCAGCCTCAGCTACCTCGTGAGGCACTCCGCAACTTAGTGAGACTCGGTTTCAAAATAAAGAATAAAAAATAGGGCTGGGGGAGGTAGAATGCCTCTGAGTTCAATCCACAGTACCAAAAAGAAAAAAAAGTCCGTGTTTTATCTCATTCATTTTTCTGTGTTGTTTGAGAGTCATGGATAACTTTTCATAAGAATATGAAGTTGACTAACTCCCCTATGTTGAAAAGGCCATCATTCTTTCCCTAAATTGCTGTGACTCTTGTATTGGATATCAGATGTTGTGGATAGTCTCTAAAAATATGGATTCCATTTACTCTTGCTTTCTCTTAGTCCTAAGTAAAGAACTTTATATCTTCCCATTGTCATATAGTGTATACTTGTGGGATACTGGTGAGTTTGGAGAGCAAGGATGGTCATGGAACTGAAAATGATATAGTTGATGTTAATATTACTCAAATAAAATGACACTGGAAGGGCACCCACTGTCTGCTGGATTATTTAGGAGGAGTGTCCACTAGTTACCTTCAGGAGAAGTTATCACAGAGGAGACCTCAGGTGCAAGAGGAAATAAAATTCAATCCAAAATAGAGATAAAAGGGCCTTTTAAGTAAAAGGAAAGCCCTTACCATTGACTTATCTGGGTTAAATGACATGACAGAAAGCCAATTTTATTCGGATTTTGTTATCTGGATTTAACCTTCTATCAACAATATTATTACATATTACTTTTTCTGTGTTCATAAAATTCTAATTAAGAAGAACAAGATAGATAAAATTTCATTTTCAAGCAGAACCAATTTTCTTCAAAATAGATATAAATACTATAAATATTACCTTTGTGAGATCAATGATTGAGAAGAATGGGTGGAGGTACAATGGAGGAATAACTGCAAAAGAGGAAACTTTTACAAAGAAACGTTACAGAATAGGCTCATTTTATTTATTTATTTGTTGAAATTTTGAAACAGGGTACCACTAGGTTTCTGAGGATGGCCTTGAAACTGCAATACTCCTGTCTCAGCATCCAAAATACTGAGATTACAAGCATGCACCACCACACCTGGATAAAATAGGCCGAGTCTGGGAAGCACCTTTGTCCCCATGAAGACTCTTCTCCCCTTCAGAGAGACATTAGGAAAGGAAAAAGAGTTGGAGAAAGAAGCTACTCAACAGTATGTGGCCAGATACTGGAAACCTCTTAGTCCACACAGATACGAGTTTCTCTGTCTCAACAAGAGATATCAGAGCAAATGTAGAAATCTATAAGTGGATCCCAACACATCCTTCTATTAACCCTCTAGACCACCTTGCAACCTGACTTTATCATAATATCCCCCCCTTGGATCCCATCAGTGAGAACTAGCAAGAGACATGTGGAGTAGTAGTGATACCAGATAAAAAAAGCACACCAAAGTAACACATAAAATCTCTGAAAAAAAAACTGCCAATGGAACCACAGACCACAAAATTAGGTCAGAACCCACATGCTAAACTACAACAGGGCAACTGCCTGCTGAAATAAAAAAAGCTCTCAGAGCATCCCAACACAATGGATAAAATGTATACAAGATAGATTTGACAAACACCCATCAAAATAAGAACAACAAAATCATAAATTGAATGAGAAAAAAGCCTTCAACTGATGCCAACACTAAATTGAATCTGATGTTGAAATTATATGAGAAGGATTTCAAAGCAGTCATCATAAAGATGCTTCTGCAATCAATTATATATTCTCTTGAAATAAATGAAAAATAAATAGAAAATGGCCATAAAAGTAGCAAAAAACACCAGATGGAAATTATAGAATTGAAGAATACAAAAACTGAAATTAATAACTTGCTGAATGGGTTTAATAGTTGAGTGAAAATTTCAGAGACTTAACTTGAGGACAGAATAATACAGGCCACCAAAGTGAAGATCAGAGAAAAAATAAGCTGAAAGTAATGAGATTAAATGACATATATGATAATAACAAAATACTCCAATATTTATATAATCAGTGTTAATAAAAGATAAGAGAGAGATGGGGGGCTTAAAGAGTATTTAAAGAAAGGATGGCTAAATATTCTAATTTGGCAAAAGACACAAACTGACAGACCCAAGAAGCTGAACAATCCATAAAGAGGAAACACTAAGTAAAATCTCTAAAAGCATGATAATTCAAAATTTAAAACAACCACAAACAATCTGGAAAGAAACCAGAAACAAATTACATATTTCCTATAGGGAAACACCAATTCCAAAGTGGATTTCTAATTGAAAACATGGAGTCAAGAGAGAAGTGACTTTTTTTTCAAGTGCTGGAAGAAAACAGTCAACCACAAAGTATGTATACAGGGAAACTATTCCTTAGAAATTAAAATAAACCCATTTTTTGACATAGAAAAATTTAAAAATCAAAATAATTTGTCACTAGTATATTTACCATTAAATATTGGCCAAGAGAAGTTCTTCAAATCAAATGGTAATGATTAAAAATGAATTTTGGAGCACCAGGATGGAAGAAGGAATAATAGAAAGTGTGGAAATCTTATATACACATTAGACTATCAATTGTATAATGAATATTAGAAATAACGTGATTAAAACAAAAATAACAATAGCCAGGCGTAGTGATGCATGCTTGTAATCCTAGTATTTGGGAGGCCGAGACAGAAGGATCGCAGGTTTGAAGATAGTGAGACCCTGTTTCAAAAGAAAAATAAAAAATAGGTCTGGGGACAAAGCTTGGAGGTAGAATGCCCCTGGGCTCAATCCCCAGTACCACACACCAAAAATGGAAAAATAACATTTAATAATCAAGAAAATGATAGAACTACAGATAGAATTACAATACAGAAAAGTATCAAGAATATAGAATATTTGAGCAGTGCTAATAACCAATAGCATCTAACTGACATATGTAGAAATTCCACCTAAAATAAAATAGAATATACATTTGTTCAAGTGCCCATGGAATTTTCATATGGACATACCATATCCTGATCCATAAAATAAATCTCAAGAAACTTAACAGAATTGAAATTATATATTATCTGACTACAATAGAACCAATCAGGTAATCAGTAACATAATACAATACACCACTTTAACCAGGTGTGACGGCACATTCCTGTCATCTCAGTACTTGGTAGGTTGATGCAGGAGAATTGCAGGTTCAAGAACAGCCTCAGCAATGTAGTGAGTCTCTCAGAAAACTAGCAAGACCCAGTTTCAAAAAAAATGTAAAAGAGGCTGGGTTGTAGCTCAGAGGTAGAATGTCCCTGGGTTCAATCCCCAGTAACACACACACACACACACACACACACATACACACCATATCTAAACACCTGAAAATTAAACAACCTTCTTTTTTTCTCTATGTGCTTTATTGGTGCATTATCATCTCACATCATAATGTAAAACATGTTGACAACCTTTGAAGTAATCCATTAATCATAGAAGAAATCTCAGTGAAAATAAAAATCATATAAGTAAATGAAAAGAAAAATAAAAGATATAAAATATGTGTGATACAACTAAAATAGTACTGAAAAAGTAATTTACAGTACTAAATATTAAAATAGGAAATAAAACAAATGTCAAATCATTTACATCAGTTTCTACTTCATGAAACTAGAGAGTGAAAATCACAATAAAACCAAAGGAGAATGAAGAGAAGTAATCAAAATGTAATGAAATTGAAAACAAAAAACAGAGAAAAACAAATGACACAAGAAGCTGACTCATTAAACAAATCAATACAACTGATAAACCTCAGCAAAATTTGATAAGCTTGTAGCAAAAGTGACAAAAATAAAAAATATAAGACATAAACCAATATCAGGAATACACTAAGAGATGTCAAAGCTATTTTAAAATAATACAGAAATACTGGGAACAACTTCCACAAACAAATTTGAGAGTTTAGAAGAAATGAAACAATTATCTGACAACCAAAATACAGAGAGACCCAAGCAAGATGAAATAGGTAAGCTGAATGGGCCTATAGCCATTAAAGAAATTGAACTCACATATAATGAACTCCTAGGAAAGAAATTTTTAGGAGAGGAGCCCAAGGTGGTAAATGAATGAAACACCTCTCCTCAGGCTCTGTAGAGCTCGAATCAAAACTGCTATAAAAGCAGCCTCTTGATGGAAGGAAAAAAGCAGCAAGAAAGTGAACAAAGTAATGAAAATTGAAGCACAGCTGAACAGAACCCAGAAAGCAGACCAGGGAGAGCAAAGGAGTACCCGTGTGAGTGGCAGCAGTGCACGCCACAGAGCCACTGCGGCCATTGAACCAGCCACATAGAGCATGCTCTACTAGCACTGAGACATCGAACAACCTCCTGCATACCCTGTGGCCAGATATGGAGTAAGCAACTCCAGAATTCCACACCCTAATCAGGTGGCATATCCCTGCACGATCCACAGTGACTGGAAAGCCTGGGACAACCATCTTAAGCTTGTGGCAGAGACAACCCAGCTCATCTCTCCATGAGGAGCCAGAGCAGCACTCAATTGCGCTGTAGAGCTTGAATCAAAACTGCTGCAAAAGCAGCTTCTTGACCGAAGGAAAAAAGCAGCAAAAAAGTGACCAAAGTAACAAAACTTGGAGCACACCTGAACATAACCCAGAAAGCAGATCAGAGAGAGCAAAGGATCCCATGCGTGCTGCAATAGTGCATGTCCCGGAGTGGCGGCCACCATTGAGACATCCACCTAGAGCAGGGTCTACTAGCACCAAGAAATCTAATGACCTCCTGCATACCCAGAGATCATATGTGGAGTAAGTGACTCCAGAACTCCACACCCTAATCAGACGCGTATCCCTGCACAATCTACAGTGACCAGAACACCTGGGATGACCAGTTAAAGCCTGTTGTGGGGACACCCCAGATCACCTCTCCCTCCAGAGCCAGAGCAGCACAGAACTGTAAGTTAACTGCACTCTCCAGGGGCCCCTGTGCAAAGTACTGACTCAAATACCCACCATTTTAGTGATTGGATAGGAGCAGAAGTGTGGGAGAGACCCAGAGCACACAGGGCATACGGATCTTACAGGCACCCTGGAAAATGCCTGGCATTTAAACTGCACTCCTGGCACCAGCAAAGGCAGAAAGAGAGATGCAGACAGGGCCTGTAGAAAGCATGGAGCCTCCATCTTACACTGGGTCCACACCCTGTGACACCCCCTTGCCTACATAGACAAGAGTGGTACAGGGACAAGCCCTGTGGAGAGCTCAGAGACATAAGCTTGCAGCAGGAGAGGCACCAGAAGAACACCCTGCCTGAACTGACAAAGAGAGAAAATAAGAATGCCTGAGACATGCTCAAAAATCTAATATAGTGAGCAGATATTTATTTATTTATTTATTTATTTATTTATTTATTTATTTACTTACTTATTTTTTGTGGTACTGGAGATTGAATCCAGGGGCACTATACCTTTGAGCTACACCCCCAGCCCTATTTTTTCTTTATTTGGAAACAGAGTCTCACTAAATTAGTGAGCAGATATTTAAAAGTTGAAAATGTCGACACAGATTCAAAAGGACTGAAGAGGCCAACTTGGATCTATACCTATATACTTGCAAGGTTTTTATTTAATTCTTTTTATTTATTTTTATGTTTTTACTGTTTTTGTTTTGTATTGCTTTGTTTTATTTATCTTTGTTTGTTTGGATGATTGGTTGCTTTGTTATTTTTTGCTCAGTTGTTGACTCTCTTCCTTATCACTTACAAACTTCCCTCCCTCACTCCTATCTATATTCTTCTCCCCAACACTTCTTTTACTCTTTCCCTTTTCATTTTTTCCCTGTCTCATATCAAGACCATTTCATACCTAAAAACTCTACATTGACTACTCCCCCAACACATCCACTATCTCTAATCTTTACCATATATCACCTCAAAACGCTCAAACTCTTATTCTACTGAACCATACCTTCTACTGTACTCTATTCTTGCATTCATCACTGTGACTTCTCTCCTCTCCCCTAATCTTCACCAGTAATCACAACTTGTCCTTGTATATACCAGTGGACCCTTCTAAATCCCTACTGCAGAGATTGGAACAGAGAGGAGAACCACCAAAATGGAATACCAAACACTAAGTATAATTTCAACTCTGCTGATAGAAGGAAGAGCACAACACATCCCACATCGAGGCTTAAAAATGCAGAGACCACAAACTGTCCTACTCACACCTCTGAGATGAATCCCCATTACAGAAGCAACAAATGGACCCTAGAAGTCAACTCCTGAAACCCACCAATGACACCATTACAGTGGGCAGAAGCCCTAGAGTAATTGCAACTCAGTACAAGATACTATTCACAGAGATAAAATAAAAATAAGAAACCTATAAATTGAGAGAAAGTTTGCAAGAGCAGCAAAGACAAATTTAAGAATAGGGAAATCATGTGAAGGAAAAATAACAAAGAAACAATGAGCTACCACAATCCCCGAATAACAGAGCTCAAAAACACAGAATGACAGAGATTACCAGAAGAACAATTCAGATCTTTAATAGTAGAAATGTCATTTCTACTATTTCTGAAAAGAATGCAGAGACAGCTGGAAAGAAATAAAGAAACAAATAAACAAAGAATCTGACACCCAGAACAGGAATCAAAGAGAATTGTGGAAGGAAGTGAAGGATGTGAGAGATGCAATAATTGAAGTGAAGGCATAAATACAAACTATAAACAGTAGATTAGACCACATGGAAATCAGAATATCACTCCTAGAAGATGACCATTCCAAAAATGAATCCATTATACATAACCTAGAAAAAAAATTCGACAGTATGAATCCGACGTCAATGAGATCTGGGCCAATTTTAAAAGAGCTAATCTAAGAATAATAGGCATAGAAGAGGGATTAGAAGTTGAAACTAATGGAATAAACAACCTTTTCAAAGAAGTAATATCAGAGAACTTTCCAAACAGAGAAAGAGAAATTGGCACACAGGTGCAGGAAACATATAGAACCCCCTTCAGACAAGACCAAAGAAGAGGTTCACCACGGCACATAATAATCAAGATGACTAAGGTAGAAGCTAAGGAAAGAATCCTAAAGGCAACAAAAGTTAAAGGCCAAGTGAGATTTAGAGGCAAACCAATTAGAATCATTCCAGACGTCCCAAACCAAGTCATGAAAGCCAGGAGGGGCTGGAGTAACATATTCCAAACTTTGAAAGAAAATAACTTGCAGCCAAGATTCTCCTACCCAGCAAAACTCTCTCTCAAAAGTGACGGCGATATAAAAACCTACCATGACAAACAGAAACTGAAAGTATTCACGTCTTCCAAACCAGGACTAGAGAAAATACTCAAAGAGATTAACTACAAAGAAGAACTAACAAGTAAAAGTCAGAACCAGAGAAACAATAATTTCCAGGAGGCAAATAACTAAGCAAAGAAGAACAAACACTACTGCAAACAGAAGTCAAAATCCAAAATGTTAGGAATTAAAAATCATCTCTCAATACTCACACTGAATATAAATGGTCTCAACTCCCCAATAAAAAGGCACAAGGTGGCAAAATGGATCAAAACCCAGAATCCATCTATATGCTGCCTGCAAGAAATGCACCTTACATACAAAGATACCCACAAACTAAAGGTGAAGGGGCTGGAGTAAGGTAATTCATGCCAATGGAACTCGAAGAAAAGCAGGAGTAGCAACTATGATATCGGATAAATTAGATTTCAAGCCTAAGCTCATCAAAAGAGACAAAGAAGGTCACTTTTTACTAGTAAAAGGAACAATACAGCAAGAGGAAATAACAATTATCAACATCTATGCCCCAAACATAGGTGCAGCTACT
>PVLC010031695.1:0-18613 GCA_004027655.1 Graphiurus murinus
TGCCTAGAATGAGAGCTGTTTTCCTGCCTGAACCCTGACCTTACTCATCAAAATAAATTCTAGATAGAGATGAAAATACAAATGCAAATAATAATTGCTACAAGAAATTGTTCATTCTTTATAGAATTGTGCAATGATGAAGACATCTATATGAGATCAAAAGCAGGAAATTATAAATGAAAAGCATGCTTAGAAATCAACTTCTTTAAAAAACTGACTTTCCCAAAAAGAAAATGGGGAATGCACACGAATATAAAATTTACAAAGAACCACCAGCATGGGCTTCTTGGAGTCCTGGAGCTTGCAGGATCCATGGAGAGTAGGTGCTGGGCAGCTGAGGAGCAAGAACAGGGCAGCACCAAACAGGTCCTCAGAGGGCAGGACCCACGCCTTGGCTCTGGGTGGAGGGAGACAGGAGGGAAGCCGAGGGAGGGCACACCCCCCTGGGGCCTGCTCTCTGAAGGACCCTCTGCTGGATCGCCCTCAGCTAAGCCTGTGACTCAACGCCTCTCATTCTAAATAGGGACCATGAAATACCCACCTTTCAGGGCTGTAGAAAGTACTCTGTAATTTGCAAAGTGCTATTCAAATGAGAGGATTTTAAGCTTTATTTTCCCTGTATAATTGTAAAGTAAAAATAGGAGATAAGAGAAAGGGAAAGAAGAGCAGGAGGAACACATTTACCGTATTATTTCTGAAGGCATCAGTTCTAAGTGATGCCAGGACTCCACTGTTTGCTGGCAGACAGAGAGGAAAGAAAGATACGCGAGGTGCAGTCTGGGTAGCATCCTGGGGCCTTGTCTCCACTTCCCTCCCGTTCTGTGAGGTGAGGGGCAGCCTGCAGCAGCCCTGAGCCCCCTGCCTGCCTGCGTCTAGAAACGTACTTGGCACAGGGAATGGAGGGGCAGCCTGCTCCGCACAACCGTGGCAGGTAAAGGGCCCCCGTCTGTCTGCCTGCAACGGAATCATCGCCAAGTCCTTCCCACGCTGCTGCTGGTCCTCAGGTGGGTCGCACGTGCTCTCGGACCTCCAGCAGAATGACCCCGGGAGCGGAGGAAGAAACACCTCCCGCGCTGCCTGAGTGGACGGCCGGCCTCATTCTTTCACTGGCCTGTGCTGGAAAGACACAGGAGACAGATTTCCCCCAAGTCTCCTCTTGCAGCAGGACCATAGGGTCCCTGGCTGGAGGCTCCAGACCTCGCCCCTCACAGTTGTCCCGCCGGTCCCACGCTCCGCCTCCCAGCTCCGTGCTCGGTGCCACTTGGCATGCCCAGGAGAGGCCCACTACTGACGGGGCCATCCGAGGCAGAGAGGAGGGGCAGAGGCCCAGAAGGAAGGACTAATTGGGGAACCTGGCCCTGGCACCTCCTCACTGTCCAGCTTACAGGGCAGTGCCAACCAGCCCACCCATCCAGAACCTTCAGCTTCTGAAGGTCTCCCCTGCGAATGGCCAGAGGGTCACACAGGAATGCCTCGCCCCGTGGAAGCCAAGCCTGGGGCGGGTCAGTGGGGGGCTCACCCAGCACTCTCTGGGAGGGTGCAGGCCAATGCTGAAGTGGCTGTGCTGTGTGCCCAGCGTGATAGTGCCACACGTGGCCACCAGGGTCCCAGGGTGAGGATGTCCAGGTGGTCTGAGGCCTTCATGCTAGCCCCCACACCTTCATTAGGCACTGGCGTCTGGCCCTCCAGCATGGCTCCTGCTGGCAGGCACGACCTCTTGGTCCCCTCAGGGCTGGACTCCTGCCTGGGTTGTTAGAGCCCAGTCATCTCTTATGTAACACCAAGTGGGATGCTAACATGTCACTCCCCACAGCAGAAGCCCAGCACACAGGAGGGATCCCACATACATCCACAGAGTGAAACAGCAATGGTGCAAAAAATGCCATCCCTGTGAGAAAGTGAGAGGCACCTCGATGGGGCTGCGGCCAGCAGTGACCTGCGCCTGCTCCCAAGGCAGCCCGTTCCCCTGGAGGCCCGAGCCGTGCAGGTGAGGCAGAGGAGCACCACAAACTGGAGGGGTTTCGTGCCCAGGCAGCCGCCCCACACACATCATGGGACACGGGGCACAATCGTGACCTTCGCAAGAAGGCGATCACACTCCCCAGTGACCCCAGAACAGCCACGAGTCTGCAGTCAGCACAAAAGTGAACAATGGTGCACAAGCTCCCCGAGGGTGTCACCCACAGAGGGCACAGCTACAGCAGCGAAGGCATGAGAGGACAGCACTCGACTTCCTCGTCCTAGAGCAGCACAGGACCTCTCCAGGTTCCTCCACGCTTCCCCTGCTGCCATAGGCAGACTGTAAAGAACCGCTGCTCCTGACACTGTCCACTCAGCAGGGGCCCAGGGGCCGGGACAAGATGGGAGCTGGGTGCACAGAACACGGTGACTCAGACCCACACCTCCCCCATGCCGCCGCAGCCCTGCTGTTGGGTTTGCAGGTAACTTCTTGGGAGAGGGGGAGGGTGACCAGAGCCTAGCTCCCTGTGCTCAGAGGACAAAACCAGCAGGCCACAGGCATCTGGGAGAAAGGGTCAGCTCATGTGCCAGTGGGAAAGGAACAACAAGGCAACTGTGGTTATTGGCCAAGCTGTTCTGAAGGGCAAAAGATAAACAAAAGCCAATACATTCATCTGTAAACCCTAGCCAGCAGCAGAAGCAAAAAATGCATAAATACCCTTGCAGGGTTGCCACCCAGGAGGAGGTAGGCTGCCACCTGGAAAGCACACCTGCCTTCCTGAGGTGAGAGACGGAAGAGGGGGCTCCAGAGCAGCACAGGGGCCGCGCCGCGCTCTGCAAGGGACTTTCCCTGTCTATATTGGTTGACATAAACGATCAGAACAAAGCTTTCACAACACAATACAGATTTTTATTTTCAAATTATGACTACCTAACCCAGGCACGGTGGCACACAGGTGTAATCCCAGTACTTGGAAGGTTGAGACAGATTCGAGGCCAGCAGGGGTTAACTTTGCAAACCCCCGTTTCAAAATTTAAAAATAAAATAAGATAGTGCTGGGGATGTAGCTCAGAGGTAGAATGCCCCAGGGTTCAATCCCCAGAATCCCGCCCCATACACACTATGACTGCCAATGTAAATTGGACATTTTACTCTTTGCTGAAAACAAGAAACACAGTTACAAAGAACTCATAGGATTTGAGATAAAATATTTGTGTATTAATTAAAAATGCATGCTAGAGGTATTGGCCTATGCTTGTAATCCAAGTACTTGGGAGGCTGAGACAGGAGGATCATAGGTTCAAGACCAGTCTCAGCAATTTAGCAAGACCCTCAGCAACTTAGTGAGACACTGTTTCAAACTAAAATTTAAAAGGGCTGGGGGAATAGATCAGAGGTAGAATGCCCCTGGGTTCAATCTCCAGTACCAAAAACAAAAAACAAACAAATGCATCCAGGCACAGCAGCACACACGAGTACTTGGGAGGCTAAGATAGAAAGACACAGGTTCAAGGCTAGCTTTGGCAACTTAGTACCCTATTTCAAAATAAAAAAGTAAAAGGGCTGGGGGTATAGCTCAGCGGTCAAGTGCCCTTGGATTCAATTCCCAGCACCACACACACAAATACAGCCAATACAGCCATCTTCGGTACAGGACATGGTAAAGCCATTCCCTGTCTAGCCTGTGGGGTTCTCTGGGGGATCCCTTCCTCCCAGCTCTTTCCTTGCTGTGTTCTTACCGCCCCACAGTACTGGCCCAGCTCCTGATGTCCCTCCTGCTTCCCCCTCCTTGGGGGCTCTCCTCCTAGTGAAGCCAGAAGGCACGCCAAAAACTCCAGTCTGATCCCTGCCCTGCTTACAGCACCCACGTTCCTCCATCCCCAGGAGAAAGTGCAGTGCCTGGCTCCAGCCCCACTTTGCCCCTCCATCCCTCGCACAGCTCACACCTTCTCGGGCTCCCATCCCCTTCCCCACCACTGCTGACGCCCACCCTCAGAGCCCGCCTTGAGGAAAGCCCTTTGCAGAGCCCTCCGGGCCATCCAGCCTCATCACTCATGCTGCCAGGGAACAGTGTAAGCACTCAGGAAGGGCTCTTAATGAACAGTAAACCAAGAAGAGAGGCTTAGCCATCAGAGCTGGGCTTGAGAGGCCACGCTGGCCGTGGAAGACAGGACACTTGGACTCCAAGGACCGACAGGAGCGGCCTGGCTCGCCACGCCCCAGCATTCCAGCTGCATGACCTGCTGAGGCCCATGTCGCCCCGACTCACGTCCAGATGGAGGTGGACTAAGGAGTCTATGGTGGAGGAAGGAGCCCCTGTAACTGGCAGCTGAGAAGTCCTGCCAGGGTCACCAAGATGGCCTCAAGGAAGAGCAGGGTGACCCCAACAAGCTCACAAAGGGACAGTCAGCACACAGGACAACTCTAGCTCGGTGAATGACGCTGAGATACACTGCAGGCAGGCAGCCTTAAGAATTACAAACGTGGCCATTTGTATAGCACAACTTTTAAACTTCAGCACATCAGTGAGAAGAATGGCGTAGGTCTGGACCTTCACATACTGTGCTTCTGTTTCCACAAGAGATGACTTGGCCAAGGCTCACCGTACAAGCCAAGCATTTACTAAGGTGACAATTACCAAATGCAGTGACGGGCTCTGATTGGTGCGTGCTGCCTGGATTCCTTCCAGAGAAAACGATGGCCCAAAGCAGACAGTGTGGGAAGAGCACAGCAGGGTGGCCCTCTGAACTCCATCAATCGCATACCAAAAGGTGGGCAGGCAGTGAAGGATGGATCAGTGAACAAATGACTGTGACCAGCGTACGGCCAGGTGCTGTGGGTGTGGTGGGATATCTGCCTCCCCTGCCCCCACCTCGCGCCCAGAGAGCAAACAGACTGAGGATGAGAAACATGGGATCTGTGGTATAGAATCCTGTCCCCAGCACCACCTCGCCACGTCCATCTGCTCTTCTGTTGCCCCTTTCACACTGAGAGCCACCGCGACAAGTGGGGAGCAGGCCACAAAGACAGGCTGCCAGCACCCAGCGTCCCCGAGAGGCTGGTCCCCAGGATGTGTCAGTCCACACAGGGTTTGCAGCAGTTGGATCTGGGCCGACCACGCTGTAGGTGGCAGGACAAGAAGGCAGGCGAGGGGAAAGTTAAGGATGAGGGTGTGGTGGTCAGCATGGTGGCCAGAGAAAGTGCCAGGGTCCGGGCACATGGGTGTGACCACAGGAAGGGCCCACAGTGGAGTGCAGTCCTGGAGTCGGGAGGTGAGGACCTGTACATGCAGCTGTATCATCTCCCCGCTCAGCAGAGAATGCAAGGAGGGTCAGAGAAAGATGGCCACCTCACCCAGGCCTAGCCAGCACCCAGGTGAGCAGAGGGTGCTCGCCCCCCCGGGCACAGTACAAAGGGCTAGCACGTGTCCAGGGCAGGCAGTAGAACCAAGGGAGGGAGGAGGCCACGGCTAGCTGCACTGGGTTGGGTGGAGGCCAGGCGGGGAGGCCTCAAGGTCATGGTCAAGCAAGCATCTCGGGACATACCGTGTCAGTGCCAGGGCCGGAGGCACTGAGCTCAGTGCTCACAACAGGCCCTGCCGTTCACCCCCAGGCCTCACCGGTCTCTTCCTCTGCCACAGCCCATCTATAAAAGGTGATGTCCGTATTTCACAGAAGACTGGGTACGAGGTCACCACTAGGACGTGGTCTATCAGGCCCAAAGCCTGCAGGGTGGCTCCTGTGTCCTGCTCTGCACCACACCTGGGACAGTCCTGACCTATCTGTGTGTGGACTTGCCAGAAACCTCTGGCTGCTCAGAGGTCCAAACGGGAAGCTCTAAACGGGAAGCTGAACAGGAAGCAGCTACCCAGCACCTCAGTCCCAGCCCTGGGAAGGCTCTGCTGATGCTGTTCCTGTCTCACTGCAGCCCACACGCACTTGCTCTTCAGCCACGTGTGGAACCTCACTGTGGTGTGTGAACCGTGGTCCACAGAGGAGGTAAGAACCGCAGCTGGGTTATGTGTGATCGTGGGGGAAATGCACAATGGGAGACAGTAGGAGGGCGCTCCACACCCCAGCAGACCCTCTACAGGCACACCTCCCACAGCACCATTAACCTGGGGGATAGAGAGCTTGCTCACCCTGGCAGACACACAGCCCCTGCCTGGGTCTCAGCCTCCTGAACTCTGAAACCAGATGCCACCTCAAAAGCTGTTTGTCCTCTGCTCACCATATTCTGTATTATACTCTGAGGCATTAATTTTGTTGTTAAAAAAAAAAACTCCACTTTGAGAAACTCTGAAAAGCGACCTGGTTCTTAGCATCCTCAGGCTCCAGGTGGCCCATGTGAGATGGCACAGCCACCTTGGATATCAACCAGGGGCAGTGACGGCACCACTGGGCCAGGGCCTTGCAGGAGCTCTGTCCTGAGGAGGAGCCCTCGTGTTCTCCACTGCAGAGCCCATTTCATGCACGTATTTGATAGCTTGGTATCGGCTATCATTTCAAGCCTGGAGAAAAGTGTATGGTGATTACAAAAAAAGTCCGCACCCCCTTCCCCAGCCTCTCTAGTTGCTCCCGCTTGGGCCCACTCATGTACCGTGCGTCCACTCCTGAGCCCGTTCATCCTCTCTCTAGAGACCACCCGAGAGTGATAGCAGCCACCACGTTCCTTTATCCCAAATACTACCGTGTTTCCTAAGAAGGACGACACCCAGAAGTCAGCACGATTACCCCAATCAGAATGCTAACATGGATTCCATACTGTCCCTACTTCCCTGACCACCATTCCCCAACTCCTGCCACCAGATACATTTCTGATCTTACGAATACAGCTCTCAGAATTTAACCCTTCCTGAAAGTCACAGGGGATGGCAAGGCAGAACCATGGAAACACTGTTCCATACCATGTCTCCATTATGAGCACTTTGGGAAAGCAAATTTCATG
The DNA here is from genome assembly GCA_004027655.1 of Graphiurus murinus. Taxonomy (NCBI): domain Eukaryota; kingdom Metazoa; phylum Chordata; class Mammalia; order Rodentia; family Gliridae; genus Graphiurus; species Graphiurus murinus. The sequence goes on from PVLC010031695.1 coordinate 6,908, forward strand.
TGAAGTCAACCCCCATACAAAATGTTTTTTAAAGATAAAAGAAACCAGGAGTGGTGGCACATGCCTGTGATCCCAGGACTTGGGAAGCTGAGACAGGAAGATTGCAGATACGAGTACAGCCTCAGCAATTTAGTGAGACTCTCAGCAACCTAGGATGACCCTGTTTCAAGAAGCAAAAAATAAAAAGGGCTGGGGGTATAGCTCAGAGGTAGAATGAGGCTGGGTTCAATCCCCAGTACCACTAAATACATACATACATACATACATACATACATACATACAAAAATAAGAAGCAAGACAACACCCTTACAGAAAAGAAACAGACACCATAAAGAGGGTCTAACAAAAATACAAAACTATAATTGAGTGTCTTTAAATTGGTTAAGAGACACTGAGATAATAATACAATAAATGAAAAAATATAAATCAGAATCATAAAAACAAAAAATCAGGTCATAGAACTCAAGAATTGGGGTTAGAGAAAATGTTTTACAAAGATGAAATTAGACCAAAAATAGAAAATGTTTAGAAATGAAACACAAAGCAATAAGAATTCAAGAAAAGTGACACAAACAGAAGACAAGTAAAGAAGAGTCAGCATGTATGGATGACACACCAAAGAGAAAACTAAAGCTGAGATAGAATTGAACCTCCAAACCATCATTCAACAAAGCTCTTCTCAAATGAAAAACAATAATAACAGCAGTTATAACTAAATGCATGGTTGGATCCAATCTGCTTACATTTATTTATGGTTGTTCACAAAGTGTTTGGGAGACTTTTTGCTTTTTTGTGAGCTCTAAAGTGGTTTCCAGTTTACACATCTTCACACCTCCCTTTAGGATGAGCTGGACTGTGCCTGCAGAGGGGAGGATGAAGACCTCTGAGCATGTTTCAGCTGCCCCATTGTTAAAGTCTTATCGGACTTTCTCTGTTGTATTGAGGGAGTTCTGTTGACTTATATTTTTCAGGAAAATCATTCATTTCATTCGGGCGTTATAAGCAGCAGTGTCTTAAAGGTCTTAATAGTGTCCCGTTTGCATTTGTACCTACTTTCTGGTTCCTTAAGTCTTACGTTTGCTCGGTCCCCAGGGTGGTGGTATTATGAGGTGGTGTGAACCTCTAGGTAGTGGGGCCTCGTGGGGGGTCCTCAGATCATTGGGGTGTTCTCTCAAAGGGGGCTTTTGGGCCTGGGCCGGTCCTCTGCCTCTCTGCTCTTTGCCTGGAGATGTGGGCTTGCTCTGCCTTACCTTGCCACCATGATGTGCCACCCTGGCCAGAGCCCAATGCGTGAGCTACCTGATCTCAGACTTGACTCTCTAGACCTCGGGGCCGAAATAAGCCTCTCCTCACCTCATCAGGAGTCTGTATCAGGCAGAGGTTTGCTATGCGAGGCAAAAATCCTCTTTTGGAATTTACTGCACCAAGCAGCGAGTTTTCATGTTGTATTATATTTATCTCTATATTCATTCATTTTTTCCTATTTTGTCTTGAATTATTTTGTAATTCTTTCCCAACACTTAGAATCATACGGCTTGTTCATTTATATCAAATGTTTTCAGTTTCCTGACATTTTCTTCTGAGAATTGCTTTGGCAGCTACTCTTGTGTTTTGACGTGCTGTGTTCTCTCATTTTCATTATTTTTTAAAACAGTTTTTGCTTTATTTAAAAGCATTCCAAAATTTCTAAGTATATAATGAAGCCTGGGTTATTTGGGGCTATCATTTTGTAGTTATTTTCCACTTTACACATTATGACTTCTGCTTTTGAAATTAAGATTTTCTGTAAAATCAAATGCATGGCAGATTATTTGTGAATGGTCCTGGTGTGTTTGGAAAGGTAAGGAAGAAAGGGAGGGAGGGTGGGAAGAGTATTCTCTGCTGGGAAGAGTTTGTTAAGAATGCGCTTCAAATCTGTAACTATACAAGGCTTTTTTTTTTTTTTTGTCATTTTGATTTGTCAATTGAAGTTTCCTATCATAGTACTGGGTTTGTCCACCTCCTATTCTTAGAATTTATTTCTACATAAATTTCACAGCTATGTAATTATGTACATGAAAGTTCATGATGATCACATTTTCCTAGAGGATTATAATTTATCACAGAAATGAAGTATCTTTGCCCCATACAATGCCTTTCATCTTTTTCTTGAAAATAGCACTGGGATCCTGCTTTCTGGTTGATCAGAATTTGCTTAGTGCCCTTTCCACAAATTTTCTGTTTCTGGAGCATTTTTAAGACAGTCTGAGTTCTGTCTTTTGGTAGAGAACTTTAACAGGTGTTTGAATTAATGCCTTGTAATGTCTTTGCAAATATTCTATGATAACTAATTTTCTACCCTTTAGTGAATTGGTCAGGTTTTCTTTGTTACAGAGATTTTCTGTGTGAGACGTGAAGTGATATGAACTGTGCTAACCTCTGGTGTTCCTTGTAAACCAGGAATGCACTAAACGTCCATTTCCATACTCTAGGCTTAGTGGCGCCTACAGATTCCCATGGAGAAGACCTGAAGCTTACTAAGCTCTCACTTTTCTCTTCAGTATGTAGACCCATATGATGAGATTTTTATTTCACATATTGTTTTAATGTGGATCAATAATTATTTAGACCAGTCCATGTGACACTGGGTGTTTTCCTCACCATTATTTGTGGTATCAGAAATTGCTCCCTTTTATAGCTGGCTGTCTCCTTTTCTATTTTGTCAGCGTTAGGGATGAGCCTGGGAACCTCTGTATCCTTCACTATCTGAGGAAGACACCTGTTTTGGCCCTTTGATGTGAATTCTAGTGTGGCTATGTCCAAAATTCCAGGTTTGAAATCACTTTTTCCCAAGCACTCTGAAGACATCGTTCCAATTAAATGTAGAACACAACTTTTCACCAACTTTGGTGCCAACAGATAGCCAGCCCTCTGCCGGAAAGCTGGCTCCCGTCTCCCGTCTGCCGCTGCTGACCACTTCCGGAGTTTTCTCCTCCTACACAGGGTCCTGAAAGTCTGTCCTGGTGTGGGTTTTCTCCTTTGCCTGCTCAACTCTGGCCAGTCCTCTGATGCATTCTGGGAAATGTTCTTCCAGTACATTTTTGTTATCCTCGCCCCTCTCCCAATCTTTTGTGTTCTCTCCTTTTCAGACTCCTACTCTCCACAGTACGGGGCTTTTCAAAATCACTTTGGTACACAGCTTTTTCTCTCACTCTTCCCACCTATCAATCTTCTAGGTCTGTGTTCCAGAAGAGTTCTTGGAAGAGCGCTCAGTCCTAGGCTTAGAGTCTGCATTCTGGAGTAACTCTGGGTCCTCTAGGTCTGCATTCTAGAATGGTTCTGGGTCCTCCAGGTCCACATTCTGAATAGTCCTGGCTTATTCATCTCATCACTGATTCCTTTCTCCTTTCTGTGCACTCTCGGATTCAAGCTATACTGCTTGCTCCATTTTACTAGCTTTTACTTTCCAAAATCTGTAGCTGTTTCTTTTGCAGGACCAACGTCTTCTTACCTGAGTGGCCTACTCGATGTGCATTTCAATCTGTTGCCGGTGTATTCTTCTTCTTGTGCCTGGAGTGCCTTCCTCCTGCTGTGGTTCTCCTCAACTGTGTAATAGCTTGGTACCTCCACAGCTGTGCTCTTGAGAGGCCTGCTTGGCTTATGCTGGAGCCTGTTTCTGTTCTCTCTGGTCTGCCTCTGGCATTGCAGGAAAGGAGGACAGGGAGTCTTTGGACTGCATTTGCCAACACTTTGTCTTCCAAAGTGGCTTCCTGCCCTTTTCTGAAGCTGTACCTTCTGGGCACACTTCTTGATGCCCTGGCCCAAGTCCACAGTTACCTCCTGAGTATGACTCAGGCGCACACATGCCTGGAGCTTGCCACAGAGCACTGCAGGGGCGGAGGGGCTGCCAGCATCCTCTTCCATCCGTGAGTCTGCTGCCCCTGGGCTGTGCCCTGGTTCTTGTTCATATATACATTGGGCCTCTGTATGTCTCCTGTGCTATTCTGATTCCATAAATATTATCTGTTTCTATCTTTTAATAATTAATCAAACGTCAGGTCCTCTATTGCCATCATTCCTATCTCTGAGCATATCCTGCATTTCTGCTGTGGCGGCTGCTTTAATTCTGTCTTTTCTGGGCATTCTGGCTCAGAGTGACAGCAGATGACTGTCCTTGATAACCACCCTGTCACAATCACCAGAAGACCGCTGTGTACTGTCTTTTAGGCTAGAAACACTCTTTCTCAAGTCCTGGTTAACAAGATTCACCTTGACATCTAAGCCTGGAGCCCCACACAGGGCCTGCACCTGCTTTCCAGCCTGGCCCTGGGAAGACACCGAGAAGCCAGCTGGGCTTGGGGGCAGCTTGCCTGAGGTCCAGGCCGAAAGGATGAGGACTCACACCTACGTGACTGGGGCAAAGAAAAGAGGCAGGAGCGGGCACTGCCCCAGGCTGGTGACTGGGCATGGGGCCCAGCTCCTGTATGCAGCTCAGGCTGGGAAATGAACTGCACATCACTTTCAGGAGCAGAACTGTACCTTGTAGTTGCTCTGTACTTATTTAAGACTTACCCTGCAATTTTTCTGTTGTCTGTAATTACCCTGTGCCACTACATAACACTTGCTGTACAGTTACATGGTTGGCAGTTACCATGGAAACCAAATACTGTTCTTTAACTTAAAAAGGTAGTTGTAGTTTTCAAAAAAACTCTTAGTTGTATCCTACTTTGATTGTGATTCACTTACGACGGCCACCAACTAGAGAAGAAGCTACATGTCACCTCTGGTCTGTTTGGAGGCTGCGCCTGCCTGACCCTCTCTCTCTCGGTGGTCACCTGATTCTGGTTGTCATCACCCCTCAGCTGGGCTCTGGTAGAGCCTCCTAATTGGTCTTTGCTCCTCTCCAGGACCCCCTGAGTCTACTCTACTCAGAAGCCAGAGTGACTCTGAAAGGACCAGTCAGTGCGGGTCCCTCCTCTACTCACGAGCAACAGCTCCTACCCAGATGGAAAGGCCAAGGGTGCTGAGGGCCCCACCCTCGCCTCTCAGCTCAGCCCCTAGGCTCCTACTCACCCTGCTCCGGCACACCAGCCACCTTCAGCCCTGCACACTGGCTATTCCCTCTACCTGGCTGGTCTTCCTCCATGGCTCATTCTCTCTCCTTTACTAAAACATCACCTTTTCAGGGAAACCAACCCTAACAATGCTCACGTGCACATGAGCATCTCCACACGTGCACACACACATATGCACATGCAAAAACTATACACACAAGCACAAACATGCACACACATATTCATATATATGCACCCACACCAACACATACATGCCCATGCATACTTGTGAAACTCACACATACACTTGCAGCCACACATGCACACGTGTGTGCACACTCACATGCACATGTGCATACACTCACACTCCTTACTCCTTCCTGGAGCCCCCTCTCCTTGATCTGCTGAGCCTATCATCATCTGGTCTCCTCAGGTGTGAAGTCCACTCTGGATGGCCATCTGTGGTGTCCTCACTCTGGCTCTGTCCCAAGCCCAGACCAGAGCTCAGCATGAGGCGCATCTGGTCATGGCTGGCTGAGGGACTCTGCTGGCCCTGGGTAGCAATTCAGTTCCTCCAGCCTCATGTACAACTGCTCCTCAGATCAGCTCTAACTGTGAGACATGTCATCACCTCTACTATGTTCCCAGCCTGATGCGAATCATCATGAGGCCAACAGAGTCATCCACAGTCTGTGTAGATGACAAGTCACCAGAGTCCAGACCAGATTATGTAAGAATAAAACATTTCTCTCATGTCACTACAAATTACCCTGTTAATGGAAATAAACAGATGAAAAACAGGCGACGTCAGAGAGGCCCAAACGTTGCCTCTTTGAAAGGGGCCCTTGTGACGCACACGGCAAGAGGAGGGTAATAGGAGTCGGGTGCAATTTGGGATCAAGAACTTCAAAAGAAATGGTCAAGCAAAGGCAGCAACCAGAAGTCAGGAGAGGCCCCGAGTCAGGTGGGAAAAGGGAGGGTCGAGATCTGGACCGAGGTCAGGCACAGGCAGGCACAGGTGGGCACAGGTGGGCACAGGTGGGCAAAGCAGGTCAAGGCAGGCAGGGTCACAGGTGGCCATTGTCTGGAACAGGACGGGGCTGGGCAGGCAGGTCACCAGCAGGGGTAGACGAGAGTACCTGGGAGCGCCTCCTTCTCCCGGCCTGGGGACGCCTGTCCTGCCAGCCCACCTGCTCCCCGAGGGTGAGACACTGTCCATCTACCAAAAAGCAAGGGAAAAGCATCACATTACCCGATGAACCCAGCAGGGCCAACACTAAGGCACGCAGACCACATCCCGTTTAACCCCTTTGATTCCTTATTCTCCCTTTGGGGGATTCACTGAAAACCCTGTTACTTGAAATTTGGCACTGCATCCATCAGCAATTGTCAGACACTGTTCTGTAGGCCACACACTCCCCAGTGAAGAGACGCTGCATCCCACGTGCCTCCCCCCTCTGCACCTGGGGGCGATCCCCTCCACCTGCATTTGCCTAGTCCCTTACTTATAGTAAGCACTATCTAAGCTGTACCTCGAAGCCTACTGTTTGGCCAAGTCCTGACCTCCACTGTTAGAAGAACCTGCACTCTCTGTTGTAAAAGAAATGTATCTTTCAAGTCCAACCACACGTCTGCGAAGGGTCACAGGTGCGACTAGCTGTGGACCCTTGTCAAAGCCCACTGTCTGCTAGTGGAGCAAAGTGACCCAGGAGCAAGGCCCTAGCCGTAGATGGACTCCCCAGGGAAGGTAAAAGTGGACAGCCCTTAGCCCCTTGCCTGGGACACCGCCACTCCTGCGTGCACAGAAACACCGGTGCCCACCAGCAACCAGCCACCCAGGGAAATGCTTCCCAAAACTCAGAAGAAATGAGATCTAGTCTTTCTCCAAATCCCATCTGATGGATTATGCTCCAAAGACTGGGTTGTGGAAACAGACAAAATCTTTTTTTTTTTTTTTTTTTTTCAGTACTGGGGATTGAACTCAGGGGCATTCTACCTCCGAGCTATACCCACAGCCCTATTTTTTATTCTTCATTTTGAAACCGAGTCTCACTAAGTTGTGGAGTGCCTCACTAGGTAGCTGAGGCTGGCCGCGAACCCGGATCCTCTGGTCTCAGCCTCCCGAATTTGGAGACGGCTTTAAAGAAACCCCTAAAAAGCCAAAAACAAAAAGCAAACTTAACAGAAATAAAATGTATGTCATAATTTTTACATGGAATCTAACCATGACTAATGCTGGGATTACAAGCATGCGCCACCATGCCCGGCTGGAAACAGACAAAATGTTAAAAAGGAAAAAAAGCAAATAGTTTTTAAGCACTTTATAATTTCCAAGGGCTTTCCTGTTTATTATGTTAGACCTAATAAATAATTACTAGAGTACAAAATAGGCATCATTACCATGATTTTTATGGAAGAGGCTCAGACTCAGAGAAGAAAAGCAGTGAGAGTCACACAGCCAGTAGTTCTCAGTGTGAGATTGGCAGCAACTCTCGGAACCCATCACAGGCCCTCCCCACCCACAGGTACTCGCTTCTCGGGACCACGGGCCCCGAGGAAGGGTGTAAGAGATGGCTTCTAATAATTCCTTCTGAGGGTGGGGTAAACGTTGCTATTTACAGCATCTTAATGACTATTATTCTGTGTTCCCTCCGTGTAAGAGCATAGTGACGTCAGAACATTCTCTGCTCTGTGTATACTCCTACATTGGGGTGAATTACTTTATGTTTCAGGTTTCTCAGTTATTAGATAGCATTAACATACTATAAGGTGGAATGAATGTGGCAATATATGTAAATTATTTTATTAACAGTAATAGCTATTAAAACTATTCTTGGTCTTAGGTAATTTTCATAAATCTTCAAGATGGTAGGTATTTAAAGAGTAAAGTATAAACAGACAACAAGAAAGACTTTCTGCAACAACTGTAGAGCCACAGTAACTGCTGCCCTCCCTGGTGGATCCATCTGGAAATTTTCTACAGGTGTGGGGGAGACGCACACAGGCCTCCTTCTACACCTGGTGTGTCATCCTTTACAATCAGTGCAGCTTAGACGGTTTGGAGTCAGCACATTCAGAGCTACCTTGGCACAAGAAGTGATATAGTGTGCTTTTTTAATTCCAGAGGTGTTACCCAGAATCTTCCTACACGGGTCTCTGCAAATCACACCCCTACTAAAGTTGTTGAGTGGTATGCATACCACAGCTCACACTTGTCCCTCTCAACCATTTTAATCTTTGACAAATTAAGAGGCAAAAAGTAGTGTTCTCTTCGCATTTTAATTCTTTCAAACAGTATACGTTTTGAGTGAGTCTGAATCCTTTTACACTTGTTGGATCTCTGTACCGTGTGTGGAAGCCGCTCTGTGGCCCCTGTCCAGAAGGCACCACTGACTACTCAAGTCGTGTCCCCAGCTTGGTGTGAGTAGGTTAGCCAGCCATTTGGTTCTGCCGCTAGTAGCCTCTGATCGATGTTCCTACCCCGCCATGCGCCGACTAAGCAGGCGTGGGAGCAGAAGGCTGCATGCATCAGCCCCAGCACCGCGCCCTGCTCCGACTTCCACCGTGACGCTGCTGCCCTGTGAGGCTCTGCAGTTTGGAATCTTTCCTCCATCCTGACCTCCACTGCACTATACTGCATTTGGCGTCAGCACCTGTCTCTCCACAACCTTCCCCCTCCTCCATTCCTTTTTGGGGGTCAGGCTCCATGTTCATGACACTCTTCCAATATGGCTCATGAAAATCACTTTCCCTTAGTTCTCATGTATCTGAAGATGCATTACTGAGAATGTTTTTTATTTTTCTACAGGTTTTGTACACTTTGCTACACTTTTTCCGAGCATGAAAATTGCAGTGGAAACATTGGGCCAGTGAATTGTTCTCCATTATAGATGCCACAGACATAAGTAGAGAACTGAGGAAAACACTTCACAAATGAGGAGCTCCAAATGGCTGGTAAGGGCATGAAAAGGTGCTCAGCCCCATTAGTAACCAAAGGCATGCAAATTAAAGCCCAAACTAGAGAGACACACACACCCACTGCCTAAAATCTAATGGTCAGCAAGCCTTGCAAGTGTCTGTGGGAGGAGAGGCAGTGGGAAGTCTTGGCGTCTTCCAGGCACTTGGACTCCTGTTTGGCCTGAGAACCCTTCTATATGAGGGAAAATGTACTGCTAATTTTAATGGAAAGATTAGGATGCATTCAGTTCCAACCAGAGATAAACAAATTTCACCAAGACAGAATATCAATTGAATGGTGAAAACAAGCTGATAAAAGAAACAAACAACAAAAGAAAATAAGCAAGTTTGCACACAATATATGATATAAAGAAGGCTGATGGTGCCACAGAGAAGGAGGAAGGGACTCATCCCTTTGCTGGCTGGAGGAAACGTCAAGGGACTCATGCTCAGGAAGACATCCTCGTTTCTGCACTACTTACATTACCAATTTATGAACCTTTGTGAAGGTCACGGTTACTTTGTACTCTAAGTGCATGTATAGAGTTACAGCACAGTAAGAGGCCATTAGAACCAAATGATGGCTAAGGATGAGAATACTTCCAAACACACAGAGATAAACTCTCAACAGACCATAGAGGTTCTCATCCCCCCCGAGCGGCCTCTTGCTTTCTATCTCACTCTAGCCCTTTCTTTTCTCTCCTGTGCTTCCATCTAGATTCGCTGTGCTGAGCTGCCTCCTAATTCCCTGTACCTGTGTTCTGCTGTAGCCAACCTTCTGTTAAACACACCCATTTAATTATTAATTCCAGATCCTATACTTGCCGATTCTAGAATCTCCATTGGATTCTTTTTATAGATTATGACTCAACTTGAAATTTTCCATCTTCTCGTATATTTGTACATCAATTCCTGTTTTTAAACTTATTGATCTTGGTTCTTTTAAAGTCTTTATCTGATCATATGAAATCCTGGTCTATTTCTCATCTGTTTTACCAGTGTTTGTTCCCTGTTCTTGTTCTTAGCATGCTTTGGAATTTTTCACTGGATACTGAACATTGTGGCTGAAAGAGATTGAAGATCTGGACAGTGCAATTTTGCTACAGAGGAAGTGCTGCTTTCTTTTTAGAAAAATAAAATAAAATAAAAACAAAGCTTTGAGAGAGATAAAACTGACATATAGTAAAGTGTACATGTACTAAAGGCACAAATTGAAATGTTTTAACTGATGCACACACCCATGAAACTCAGAACTGAGATAATGGATACATGTGTATCCACTCCAAATGCTCCTGGGACATCTACACCCTCCTTCCCTCTCCTCTGGCACCAGTCCCTGGCTCCATGCTCCCACTGATTTGCTTTCTGACACTATAGAATCCGCCTGCTCTAAAAGCTCATCTAAATGGAATAAATGTTTCTTGGTGTGGCTACTCGTACTCAGCATAATTCTTTTGATTCTTCAGTGTTATTAAGTGTATCAATAGATCATTCAGTACTTCCTTACTTGGATACACCACAATTTGTATATCCATTCATGCATGTATGGATATTTGAGATGTTTTGGGTCTTTTAACTATTAAAAACAAACAGCTACAGACATTCCTGTTCAAAGTTTTGTATGATACCTGCTTTCATTATACTGAAAGAATATCTAATAGTGGAATGCTTGTGGTTATATATTTAATAAGCTTTTGGGTTGATTGCCAAAATGTTTCCAAGGTAGTTGTATCATTTTACATTCCCACCAGCAGGAGGTGAGAGGTGTCCTAGTCCTTGCCAACACTTGCTATAAGCAGTCAAATCAAGTGGTGTCTCACTGTGGTTTTAATGTGTTTCCCCCCAATGAATAATGAGATTGAGCATCTATTTGTATAATTACAGTTTACTTATATGCCAGCTACATATCTTCTTTTGTAAAGTGAATGTTTGAATTTTTAGACATTTTTAGTTACCTTAGGTGTTTGTTTTCTCAGTCTGCATGTTGAGTTCTTAAATGTATCATTAGAGATACATTAGATATGCAGTTTACCTGTTTTCTCTCAGTCTGGGGCCTGTCTTTCCGTTCTCCCAACACTGTAGAGTGGATCGTCATGTCACGTGGCCTCAGCACCCACTCTGGTAGGTGGGATCCTCATTCCAGGAGCAGGCTCAGTCGCTGTGGTCACAGTTCCCACCTTCCCCTCAAGGTGGTGCGTGAGGGCTCTGTGCCTTATACAACCACCTGCTGGTGACCACTTCCCTATGGGACGGCTATCTTTCCCAGTGTATGTTTTTGGCCCCTTTGTCAAAAATCAATTGGCTGTAAATAGTCGGTTTATTTCTGAATTTTCTCTTCTGCTCCATTGGTCTATGAATCTGCTTTTATGCCAATACCATGCTGATTTTATTACTATGGCTTTGTAGTATATTTTGAGTCAGGTATTGTGGTTTTTCCTACATGGTTCTTACTGCTGAGAACTCTTTTGGCTACTCTTTTTGTTGTTGTTATTGTTTCATATGAATTTAAGCACTGATTTTTTTTTTCTAGATCTGTGAAGAATGACCATAGTATTTTAATGGGGATTACACTGAACTGTAGATTCCTTTGGAAGAACAGCCATTTTGATGATATTTATTCTGCTAATCCAAGAACTTTCATGAGAAATCCTTCTGCCTTCTTGCTAGATCTAGACTTGCATAACTCATTCTAAGTTTTAGTAGCTTTGACTCTGTG
>PVLC010031696.1:0-18610 GCA_004027655.1 Graphiurus murinus
TGTTCTCTGGTCAGCCAGGAGGGACCGTGGGGCGATGTCTCTCCCAGCCTCCCTTAACGTGCCCATCGTCACTGCAGCTTGCAAGCCTCTGCTCTAGGGGTCTGTTCTAAAATATCAACTTTGTGACTATTCAGGTACGGCCAGACCTACAGAGCAGGAGGCAACTGCCATTGAAAAAGATGTCAGCTCGGCTCCAAAATTTCCAGTCTGCTTCCTCCAAAATTTCCAAGAGAAGCAGGCATGCCAGGGCCCAGGAAGGCCACCTGGGGAGTCCCCAGGGTTGGTCCTGAAGCAGAGGGGACGGGACCCAGTGAGCTGAAGCCTTTATGGCAGCTTCGGCAGAAGGAGCGGGCGAGGCAGGCTGAGCGGGCAGCCAGCTGGCTGCCCTGAGCAATGTCCCTGGGCTCCGGGTGCGGGAGCTGGCCCTGGTGGTCTGGTGCCTGGCCCTGTGGCGATCTGGGCAGGTGCAGAGGGGCCTGGAATGCCTACGGTGAGAGCTGAGAAGGAGGCAGAGGGGCTGTGGGCTCTGGACTGGCTGGCTTGTGTTGGAAAAGCAACGCTCGATGCTGCTGCATTTGCTATTTCTAGCAATTGGCTGGAGCTGGGCACAGCAGTCTGTCCAGGGCCAGGAGAATTCACAAAATAAGACACATCTCGATGTGGTGACCCTAACAGTACTGCTGCCAGCTCCCCTCCCCTGCCGTCATGTCCTGACCTCCTAAGCCCCGCCCAGAAGCAGCAGAGGGGTGTGCCGTGGCTGCCTTAGCCAGGCCTCGCCTGCTGTAGGTGCCCAGCTATCCTGGTTGACTTCACAGTAGACTTCTTTAGGCCAGAGCGGGACACCGACTGTCCACGTGAGAACTCGAGTCCTGAACACACTGGCCCACGCGATGACTGTGCAGGACACAGCACCTGCTCTTCCTAAAAGGCACCAGCCAGCTCGGGATATGACAGAAGGCTTCTCTAGGCTACACGGCTTAAACAGCACCTGCTGCCAGAGCTCTGGAGGCGACCGGGGCGGCCGGGAGGGCGAACTCAATCCCCTCCAGATGTGGTGCGGGGAGGGCTGGCTTCCTGCTCTTCTCGCGGTAGCCTTACCTGGCGGGGTGTAGGAAGACAGGAAGCAGGCTCTCTGGGGTCTCTTCTGTGAGGCCCTGGTCTCACCAGGAACATTCTGCCTCAATGGCTAACCACGTCCCAAAAGACCCTACCTACTGGAACCATCACACTGGGGGCTGGATTTCGGCGCAGGAGTTTTGGGGGTACACGAACACTCAGCTCTTGGCACTGACATATGCCTACAAGGGAATGATCGCTATCAGATAAGTAACCCATCCCAATATAAACCCTTATCGTTACGATTCCAACATGCCATTTTAACTTGACATACAGAAATTATCAACTTGTAAGCCGGGCATGGTGGTGCACACTTGTAATCCCAGAATTTGGGAGGCTGAGACTGGAGGATACGGGTTCGAGGCCAGCCTCAGCTGCTTAGTGAGGCATTCTACAACTTAGTGAGACCCTGTTTCCAAATAAAGAATAAAAAATAGGGCTGGGGGTATAACTCGGAGGTGGAATGCCCCTGAGTTCAATCCCCAGTACCACAAAAAAAAAAAAAAAAAAAAAAAGAAAAGAAAAATTATCAACTTGTTGTATCAAAAGGTATCTTTAAAAACATCACATCAAGCCGGGCATGGTGGCGCACGCTTGTAATCCCAGTACTTGGGAGACTGAAACTGGAGGATCTGGGTTCACAGCCAGGCTCAGCTACTGAGTGAGGCTCTCTGCAATTTAGTGAGACCCTATTTCAAAACAAAGAATGAAAAATAGGACTGGGGGTATACCTCAGAGGTAGAATGCCCCTGGGTTCAATCTCCAGTACTGCAAAAAAAAAAAAAAAATACTAATACTACTAATAATAATCACATAAAGTGAGCTATTCCTATACACAGCAGCTATGATGCAGGGCCATCGTGGGGATCCCTTACATGACGAGGGTCCGTGAGCCATATATGGGTCAGGATAACTACTCTCTTCATCAACCTCAGCTCCAGGGCCTGCCTAGTGCTTACTACCTACCAGTCACCCACCAGGGTACCACGAGCATCCCAAGACCTTTAATATGCAACCTCTCCAGTGCTCCTTGTCCCCCATAAGGCTTGTGGACCTTTAGGAGCAGACCCCAGATCCCACCCCACCACGGAGAGGGACTGCAGGTGTGCTCACAGCCGCCCCACACAATCTGACTACATCTGTCCTGCCAGCAGGACGGGAAGGTCTGCAGAGGCTCGACGGCATTGCTATTATCACGGGCATTCCACTTGAATTCTCATAATCATCAGAGATAAAAGTCCAAGACTTTGTGTGCATTCAAGTTACTTCTAAGAAGGGGTGCCCAAATGATTACACCATTGCAAGGAAGTCGACAGAACCACTATTCTGTATAATGAAGCATTGACCATTATTCCACACGAGCAAGATGCTAACCGTTATATATGTTTGCAAAATAATGATGGAATTTTAATTGCCATCAGGCCATAAGGCATGAATTATGATGTATTATTGGGCCCAAAGCCTTATATTTAGCAATATAATTGGTATGAATTATAACCCTGTGTTCAAACACTGCCCAATCCCATTGCCTTTTAAAAATTATTTATGAGAGGACTCTAAAAACTACTATCAAAATGTTTATAGCCAGTTAAGATGATTTAAGATGTATTTTCCAGGGTGGAGAAATGCATCATTGCTATTCTTAAAGAGTGGTATCTAATTTAGTAGAAATATTATATGAATCGACCCCATAAGAGTAACAACCAATTAAAATGTGAGATTTGTGAATGGGCTTCACATATCATAAACGTTACACAGGTTGGACAAAAGGTCTATTATGAGTTCCATAGTCCAGAAAGATGGATGTACCTCATTCGCAATTCTATGGCTGTTCGCTTCAAGCCAGACATCAAACTCAAGTCACATCTGAAGAAAAAGCATGAGGTTATAAAATAGCCACCTTCTGCAGGGGGTCATGTGTCACCCCTGACTGCCACTCGGAAATGCTGACTTTCCTCCAACTTTTTAATAGACTTTTAGTGAGAAGTTAGTAGAATTGATTTCTATTTCAATTCTCATCAGGAAATTTTCACTTTAAAAAAAAAAAAACTCAAATTAGCCAAGGAGAAAAAAATTTAAAAAAAAAAAAAACAACTGTGTTCCATGTAAATTTTTAGCATAATTTCATCACATGTTTTTCGAGTTGTTTTTAGCAGCACATAAAAAATCCATACACTAAAGATGAATGCAATTATATTTCGGTTTAACGTGGAGTGGTAAGTTCACTGCTTTAAAAAAAAATAACTAAAAACACAATATCTATCCTCATTCTTCCTTTACATCTTATTCATGAGCAAGGACTCTATATAATAAATTCTACTACAGGCAATGCCCAGCCCTGCGTGGCATCCCCGTGAGTGACAGAACCCTCGTAGACGGCAAGGTACTGTGGCATGCTGGGGTGCAGACTGGAAAGAATTCTTACCTTTGTCATTTTTTCGCCTTACCTCAGTACTTCAGACCCCTGGGATGCTCTATTATTACAGTTTCCACGAGTTCCTCTAAAATCCAGGATGCTTTGTCAACTTTAAAGGTGATATTTTTTCAAAGGGTAAGTTTTATTAGAAGCCTATAATACATCTCTGTCACCCGTTCTAATTTCTCGGATCATTTTCCTGGGGTTTTGAAGTGTGTTTGTACTGAAAATATCATTTTTGTGTGCTTCCGACACCAGCTGACTCTACTGTGGATTTCATGAAGCTTACCAGATCATTACAGTGGAAGAAGAAAAACCCCATGCCTTCTCACAAGAAAATAATGAACGGTGAATGAATCTATGCATTCATTTCCATTGTTGTTGTATAATAGGAATGCACCAAATGTGTCTTCCCCTTCCTTCGACTTAGTCATCCAGCCTCCCCGGCATATCTGCCTTTGCCTATCCCCACAGCCCCAGGATGCCCGTGGTGCTTAAAAGCAGAGCCAGCCAGCCGGTGTGCCCAGGTGACACTTATCTGATGTCACCACCAGGCTTCTAAAGTCTAAAGAAAATGAAAGGGCATTAAACTATTGATAAATCCTAAGGGGCCATCACAGAGCTACAGAAAAATGAAATACAGCCAAATTCAACTTGAGGTTTTGATCTTTTAAGATTTTAACAAACAAAGGGGCTGGAGGTCTGTGATCTAAAACAATTACTTAAAAGTATCAATTCTGCCATATGCTGAGCCTATTTTAGGAGGACCTATTAAACTGAAGACAATCAAACTGGCTCTTGTGGTGCCGGGGGAGCAGATCCACCCATCAGCATCTCTCTTGTTGCTCATCACCAGGAGTGGTCAGTGACACAATTTCAATATTACAAAACTCACTTCTGGATCCTTTGTGCATAATAGGCAATATATCCATGTGCATTGTAGGGAACTAGTTCTTACATAAATTCTAGCTTCATTTTGTGATTGGAGACCACCTTCACTCCCTTGTTCTAGAAGATGATGGTCCCTATTTTAAAAAGCAAGAACAGTTTCCTAGTAAAAAAGAACAGAGGCCAGAGGGGGTGCCCATAACCCAGTCTCCAACACTGAAGTGTGTCCAAGGGAAAGGAGTTAGGAAATTAAAGGTGACACTGCCTCATTACCTGCATGCTTTTATTCCTTCACTGGGACTTCCTGTCCCCCGGCCTCAGAGAGAACGACAAACCCTTCGAAGACATACTTGGTGCCCAGAACGTTCATACCCCAAAAGTGTGCGCCCAGTGACTTGAAGTGAACATTCCTAAGAGGTACAAGTTCCTACATCTTCCAGTTTTACTCCTGATGGTTGGTATTTACCTCTAATGAGCACTTTACTTGTTTGAGTCTGCTTCCTTGTCTATGTTACTGGAGGAGGCTGAGTTCAGCAGAATCGAGTGGCTGAAGACAATAAACCTGCACTGCTATGTTAGTTTTCCCCTTAATCACAATCCAGACCCTGTTGTCTGCATGAGTCTCTCAGGGATGCCTCTGGGTCTCTGGACTGCCCCTCCTTAGCCAGGGGGTGGGGATTAGAGCAGGGACATCGGGCCGCAGGATGGATTCACAGGCTGCCTGCAGGAAACTGCAGTTGCTTCTGCTCACATCCCAGTGGCTAGCACTTAGTCATGAGGCCGTGTCCAGGTAAAGACAAGCTGGGAAATGTAGCCCAGTCCTGTGACTAGGAAGATGGAGACATCCTTGTCAACAATGAACCGGTGTCAGTCACTCTATTCAAGGCAGGGAACTCTGAGCCACCTAAGCTCTGTCTTATATTTCCTCCTGGACTCAGAAGGTGCCCAGGCCACGAGCTTCTACCAACGGTGAGAAGCAGGGGATTCTCCACAGCCACAGCCACTGCCCGCCTAGTACCAGGGTTTCCTGTGAGTCTTGCTTTGCCGGAGGCAGGAAGTAATGAAGTGAGGATGGGCGTAAGGAGATGGTGGTAAGATGGTTCCCACCTTGCCGGAGCTTCCTGCACTGCCTGGCAACCAACAAACCCAATCACGATCGATCCTTCTGGCATTTCAGGGAAAACTGAGGCAGAGAGACTCCCAATCTAGTGCTCCATTACAGATATATCCTCAGAGGTGTATACAGGAAGGGGATTTCTTCCCACATCCTATGCCTTACCAGTTCAGACAGCCCTTTCCTTTAAGTATCTGCTTAACCATTGTGATGGGTATGCTCGCTTAAGGAATTCTTCACTCTTGTCTTTTGACAGCCAAAGAGAATGTGACTCGGAGGTTTCAACCCACAGTCTACACTGGCTTTGGCCAGAATGATGCTCCCCAGGTGAACATTCTATTCAGGGGGCTTCCCCCTTTGAGTCTACACCTAGTGATGCATAAATAGCTCGGGTCAAAGAGTTGGTGACCTTGTGCCCAAGAAGAAACCATTCTAGAGTAAAGGTTCAGGAATTAAAAATTGACTACAGCGGGCAGATCCAGGGGATTGGACGCTTTTGGCGAGTCACACACCATCAGGACGGAGTAGAGAGTGGAGGTGATCAGAAACCACTCCTCCTTCCACAAATCTCCTCGTGACAGCCTGCGATCTGGGAGCAGAGGACAGGGGGTCCAGAGACATAGTTTTAGCTCAGGCTTTGTCACCACGAGCGGTATCTTGAGGGTCTGTCCTGAGCCTGTCACCACGCAGGTTAGATGCAAGACAGTCACTCATTGCCATTCTTGCGAGGGTCTGAGGAATTTCAAAATGAAATCGAACGTGGGAAAATGGAGCAAAAGGCTAAACAAATTGAGATGCTGGAACCCTCCCAGGGGAGGAGGACAGGGATAATGACGTGAGGACAGACGTGAGACATAGCTAAGGGGTGTTCAGGACTATCCCTGGCCACCTTCTGAATGCCCCTGCTTCATGAGCAAGACCTGCCCAGCTGAGACCTGTCACCTCCTCCATGGTGACCAGCAACAACCACTGTTTTCCAGCAATGTATTAGATAAGAGTCTTCAGAGAAACAGAAACAACAGTGTTAAAGGGCGATCACTCTCCTAGAAATCAACATTATAGAGCGGCCACCTCTCATCCTTGGTCCTCACTTCCCGAGACAGAGAGACTTCAAACAGAAAGCACAGATAGGGGAATACGAGCGGTTTGTTTAGGGAAGTGGGAGTACAGTTTAAGAGAAGCCAGTGATAAAGGGGTACATTCCAGAGAAAGGGTCTGGATTGGTCCATTTCCAGAATTGGAAAACGGCAGCGAGTTCTCTGCCTGCTGGGGCTTATTTACTGTGGAAATCTTCCCCCTCGTGCATATGCATTTGTAGGAAGAAGCGCTCTCTTTGCACACCGTAGCCTAGTGCGCCTGCGCTGTTTCCACCTGCTGGAGACTTTCCCCCAGGTGCCTCAGTGAAGACCTGGGAGGAGCCTGTGTCTCAATGTCTAAAATAGCCATTGTAGCCATTTTGGCCTGGCAGTGGATCTCCTTATCCCTTCTTGTGAGGGCTGTCGGGATCTTCAGACCATTCCTTTCTCCGCCCTGCTCATCTCTAGCTCCATAACAATCAGATGCACGGCGCATTTCAATCCTGCACAGGTATCATTCTTAAAGAGCCCCGATTTGGCATAGAGGAGGGTGGCAGATGGTCACACAGAGGAACACAGACTGACGGAGACGTGCAGCCCTCAAGTCAGTCTAGAGGAATCTGCAGAAGCAATGGCGAGCTCAGGTGTGTGGGGGGGGAGGGGGCGGCTGTGGGCCAGACTTGCAAACAGCAGCCAGAGACCCCTGCGGCAGTGGCTAGAACTAACAGGAATGGCGTCTGGGAAATGGAGTCAGGATGAGAGGCCAGGATGAGGAGAAAATGCGTGGTATTGTTTAAAGAGAGACACTCTGTCATAAGATTAAGAAAGAAAGAAAAAAAATGGCAGGGATGGCAGTACCGTAGGGAGGGGATGGGTAAGAGGGGGAATGTGGTGGTCTTGCTCTGGAGGGGTCTGCACTTGGCAGCTGGTGAAAAATTGGTCCCAAATCAGGAGAATACCGAAAGAGCAGTCAACTTACCATGATGATTCCTCTTTGGAATGTATTGGTGCTAAGTTACCAGAGGGAAATTATCCAAAAGGTGCATGAAAATATGGCCCTAGGTTTCCAGAAAGAGGTCCACTCTAAAGATAGTAAAAACCAACTAAGTCTCACGGCTCAGCCCTCCTTGACATCAATACAGGAGCTGAGAGAGCTCTGCTTTACACAATTAAGCAACGACAAAGAAATCACCTGAATGAGATTGAACCCTGATTTCTCATGGTTTGCTGCAGTCCGCACGCAGGCATCCCTCATCTGACTGCTGAAATTGCTCACTGACACTTTGAAAAACAAGAGTCAGGTGTGGTAGTGCATGCCTGTAACCTCAGTAGTTGGGCAGCTGAGACAGAAGGATCACAGGTTAGAGGCCAGCTTCAGCAACTTAGTGAGACCCTCTGCAATTCACTGAGACCCTGTTTCAAAATTAAAAAAAAAAAAAGAGAGAAGGTCTTGGGGTATAACTCAGAGATAGAACACCCCTTGGGTTCCCTCCCCAGTTACTTCCATCCAAAGATGGGTATTTTCCAGAGCTTGCTTATCTATCTATCTCTCTATCTATCTATCTATCTATCTATCTATCTATCTATCTATTTTTGCTAGAAAATTATTTCCTAAAATCTTCAGGGAAAAATGTTTCACCGATTACTTATCCAAAAATAATGAATTCCATGCTGGTCAATGCTGGCGCTTACCTGTAATCCCAGTAATTGGGAGGCTGAGGCAGGAGGGTCAAAGGTTTGGAGATAGCAAGCAGTAACTTAGATGTTGTTTCAAAATAAAATATGAAAAGGGCTGGGAGTGTAGCTCAGAGGTAGAATGCTTCTAAGTTCAATCCCTAGAACCACAAAAATAAAAGTATAATGTTTTATTCAAAAGACCAGCATGATGTCCCTCTCCAAGATGTCCAGCAGATAGTGAAGTGAGATAAATTAGCTATCCATGGCTGTGTAACAATTGTCTCATCCATCCCCCAAAGAATGGTTTTTTTAAATATTTAATTAAAAATTTAAACTAATACATAAAAAACATAATATGGTACGCATTAGTAGGATACCATGTGCTGTTTCAACAGATTGCTTGAGAGGTTGTTTTCCTGGCTTATTTTTCCCCTATTTTCTTGAGGATTTCTTTGGGAAAATAGAGTAAAACTACCGTAGAAAGAATGCTGCTGTGTGCTTGTGAAGGTCATTGTTCCCAGTTGCCCTTTGCTCAAATCTTCTCTCAAACTTTGAAGGTTGTGACACTCACAGGTTGTACTTTTTGCAGACATAGCTTATGTGTCATTACTTTGGAATTTTCAGCACAACATTCAACATTGAGGTTGTAACTCGCTTTATACCAGCCTCGAGTCTTGCTGATATTTTCATCTGTAACTATTCCTCGTTCAAATTTCCTATCTAAAATTTGTTTCCAGGTTTTGTTACGCCTAGTGCAGAACTGGCCTGAATTTCCATCTCTTAATCAAGAATGAAACTCCCCGTAGCGCCTGTCAAGCCATCAATACCAGGTGAAATGAGGCAAAACCAAATTTGCTCTCCGTGAATTCAATTGACACGTGCCCTGTGCTTCCCGGGTAATCTCTAAATAAGAAAAGATAATGGGACATTTTACCCTGAGAAACATATCGCCAGAAAGTAATTCGATGTGGCAAATACTCCAGAATTCAGTTCCCATCTCCCAAATCTCAGGCCAGTGTTTACTTCTTGAATGCTTTCTTGTTGCCTGTGGTTTTCCATCCTGGCTTGTTTGGGTTTGCATTTCGTCTTTATTTGTGGCTACTTTATATCCTCTCCTTTTTATGATTGTTAGCATGTCCAGAATGTTTGTCCACTCATCTCCTTGCAGGAGAAGTGGAACCTCAGCGCAGAGAGGGTGGACAGGTGATACTCCCTCCACCGACAGCTGCGTCGGACCAGTCAAAAGGTGGAGCTGGGACAGAGCCAGGTTCAGAGGGCGGAGGGAGCAGGGGAGGGTACCACAGCAGCCCTCTCACCTTGGGTCAGTCCTGAGTCTGCGAATGAGCCTGAGTTAGCGAATACACTCTGCCTGCTCTTCCTAGATGAGAAACAGGGTTTCAGTTTTGGTACCCAATCCATAGAAAAGCCGGGTGAAATGTTCTCCGTGAGTGTGCTTCTATTTTCTGTGCACAGAGAGGGCGCGTGCTCGGAACTCCGCCTGAGAGAAGGCGCATCCTCAGAACTCCACCCGTGTTTCTAAAGCCGGGACTCCCAGGAAGTCACACTGCAGTGGGGACATCAGGAACATAATTCCACATGCAGCTGCTGAAAAGGCGGCACTGTCAAGTACTGTGAGGGTGAAGTGCAGGGTGTCATAAAAGAAACCCGATTTATTTAGAGTCATGGGATACTTTCTAAAACAATATCTACACTGACACATAAGAACCAAAAAAAAAAAAAAAAAATGGAGATAAGAAATAAGGAGAATAGGAGACTGACTCCATTACCATGTGAAATGCAGAAAGTTCCAGAAACAGGCAACTCAGATGTACTGTATTCTTCTAAGTGACTCTTCCCTTCTAAGTAATCAAAAATTCTTTGCATATGCCTTCTCGGTAGCACCTGTCAGCTGGTATCATAGTTTCTGCCATTCCTACAAAACCTTGGGGACTTGGGAGATCTTGTGTTCCTCAGACTCCAGAATCATCCCTGGCACCAGGGAACAGCAAACTGCTGTTAAAGGATGAACGCAGGGCCGGATGCAGAGATGAATGAACGAGAGCCAGTTCAGGAGATTTCAGGGCATCACGCGACAGCTCCAGTGATAGCCTTCTGCTCCATCCCAATCCTTACATAATAACCTAATGCATGTTTAGTACTTAAACCATTGTGTAGGACTTTTTTACACTTTGATTGATGCAGTAGAGTCTCACATCATAACGTAGCTCATGGTGAAAGTGACATACATGCACATGGCACGTGGTGGGCGCTCTGCCCCCACTCCCCCCGCATTCCCCGTGCAGGATTTTGTGATTGGCATGGGTATTCTCACATAGGTATGTATATCCCATAAGCCAATGGAAGTGATTCCTTCATTGATTCTTCCTGCCCACCCCTCACCCTTAGACCCCCTTCCTGGCTCCTCTGGGGTTTCTCCTTCATTATCTGAAGTCCCTCTGATATCCCAATTCCTCCCTAGCGTCTCCATATGAAGTAAAACATATGACCCTTCACTTTCTGTGACTGGCTAGTCTCACTTAACATAGTGTCCCAGGTCCATTGATTTTCCTGCAAAGGACATAATTTTGGTGTGTATATCCCACAATTTGCAACCCTTTCATCTGTTGACGGACACCTAGGTTGGTTCCATAATTCGGCTATTGTGAATTGTGCTGCTATAAACTTAGATATGCAGGATATGCATATATGACTATAATATTCTGATTTCAGTCCCCTTGGAAAGATACCTAGGAGTGATATAGCGAGATCATATGTAGGACTTTTGATGGATAAGAAATGTGAAAAATATCCCTTAAACAGAGGACATGGTGACAATAGATTGTGAAGGAAGCAGTGGTCTGACTTGTACACAGAACTGCTAATAATGGAAGACAGATCGCAAGCACTCCACGCAGGCATGAGGTCCCCAGGACCTTCTGAAGGTGCTTACCTGAGCCACCCAGCAGGAGAAACCAAGCAGGTAGCCCCAGATTCCCCCTTTTCTGTTACTGGCCAAGCAGAATATCTGGGGCCAGCGCATATTAAATCTCATCAAGAGAGATAGGCAAGCCGGCCGTGGTGGCGCACACTTGTCATCCCAG
Organism: Graphiurus murinus; assembly: GCA_004027655.1. NCBI lineage: Eukaryota > Metazoa > Chordata > Mammalia > Rodentia > Gliridae > Graphiurus > Graphiurus murinus. The sequence goes on from PVLC010031696.1 coordinate 11,389, forward strand.
TACTTGGGAGGCTGAGACCGGAGGATCCAGGTTCACAGCCAGCCTCAGCTACCTAGTGAGGTACTCCACAACTTAGTGAGACCCTGTTTAAAAACAAAGAATAAAAAATAGGGCTGGGGATGTAGCTTGGAGGTAGAATGCCCCTAAGTTCAATCCCCAGTACTGCCAAAAAAAAAAAAAAAGAGAGAGAGAAATAGGCAATATCCTGTCACCATGGTCTGAATATCAGTGTCTTCCCCAAATTCACATGTTGGAAGGTAATACCCTATTGAAACGTTAGGTCTTTGAGGGGTAATTCAGCTATGAGGGCCCCACGCTCAGGCACGGGATCAGTACTGATACCAGAGACTGGAGGGACAGCCTTGTCCCCCTCTCTCCATGTAAGGACATGGCGACAGAATCCCAGCTCTGTACTCAGAGTCCTGGCCAGACATCCAATCTGCCGACTTCTTGATCTTGAGTCCACACCCTCCGCAACTGTGATACAAATCACCCCCTCTGTGGTGTGTTGCGACAGAAGCCCAAGGGGACTGAGGAGCCCAGGTACCAGGGACCCTCCAGCCACTCAGAGGAGCCAAAGAGCCTCCAGCACACCCGCTGCCCAGTGAGAGCAAGGTCAAGAGCAAGCCGCTCTGCCCACTTCCCCACCTTGCCTAAGGTGGCAGCATAAATAGAGCAGAACGTCCAACTTCCTGAGCTCAGTGATTCAGTCTGGATTGAGGGTCACCATGTTCTAGAGAAAGAGAGAGACAGTGCCTTCCACCCAAGAAAGGAATGGCACCCAGAGAAACAGTCTGTGGAGCATGCAGAACATGGTGTGACATGTACCCAGGACATCAGCCTGGTGACACCTAGTGACTTGGCAGGTGGTTGGTGGCTCTGATGCTGGCTTTCGCCTTCTGCAGACTGTCTCCTGATCTGCCCCGATGCTGCACCCCCCCCAGTAGTTTAGTGTAGGAATAGGTCTCTAAAGCGTGTCTGGGGACGGTCCCTCAGGCCTGCCAAAGGTTCTGCTAGCCACATAATAGACTGAAAAATCTGGAGAAACAAGCCACGGTCGAGTGAGTCTTCATGCAAATCTAATTCAATATAGCAGCCGGTACTAAAGTAGCTCGAGATAACAGATCAGCCAGAAGAGCACGATCTGCCTGGGTTCTATCGGAAGGCAGCTGAGATCCTGTCTGCGTTACTGACAGGAGACTGGTGGTCCGTGGAACCCAGTGGGGAAAGGGATAGTCATTTTTCTTCTCTTTTTTTATTGTCTCTTCTTCTTTCTTTCTTTTTTTGCTAATGGGGATTGAATCTACTGACATTCTACCTCTGAACTATGCCCTTAACCCTTTTTTTATTTTTTATTTTCACTATGTTGCTGAGGCTGGCCTCAAACCTGTGATCCTGATCTCAAATCTGTGATCCTCCTGTCTCAGCCTCCCAAGAACTAGGATTACTGGCTGGCGTGTGCCACCACACCCAATATGAAGGAGATATTTAGATCACCCTGAAGTCATGGAAAGTAGAGTGGCTCTGGCGGGAAAGGCTCTGGTGGCTGCCAGACTGTGACAGGCTAGCAAGGGGGAAGAGGAGGTGTCACTGTTGTGATTTTAGAGGTGTTCAGTGGTTTGTGTTGGAAATCTTAAAGTAGGAAGGAAAGATTTGGGGCACTTATCCTCAGCTCATAGCATTGGCAGGAGGCCAAGGACCATCTATGACTCTAAGAATATCTTATTTCTTATAGTTGTGAGGCAGATGTGGCGAGAAGTCAGCATCCGACTCCACATCTGGATGGTGCAGACACGTGTGGCTCTTTAGATCCAGCCACTGGTGGCAGAAATGTGGGACCCCCAAACTGAAACCAGGATGAAGGGAGAAAGTCGTTTCTCTGCATGTCCAAAGCCCCCCGAGCCCTTGCAGCTGCCTGCTGCCAGGAGAGGCAGGCTTCTTTTCTCCCGAGACTATTCCCTGCTTCTCCTAAAGAGCAGAGGACAAACTCTCCTGAGGAATTCTCCCTCTAAGCAGGGTTTCGTAACCTTGGCAGCATGTTGAGACCACAGGAATCTTTCAGGCATCCTAATGCCCTGGCTGCACCTCAGGTCGAGCAACAGAAGCTCCGAGTGTGGAGCACAGGCGTCAGTACTTGGACTGCTCTAGAGGTGATACAAGGTGCAGCCAAGATGGAGGACGAATTGCTGTTCTGGGGGGTTCCGGAGGCTCTTACACTCTCCTCTGACGGCTCTTACATCTTACCACCTTGCCTGGGCAGCTGTGCAAGTCAGCTTTGCAGTGTTGCGATCAAAACACCTGAGAACAACAACTTCAAGGAAGAAAAGTATATGTGGGTTCTTGGTTTCGGAGATTCAGTCCATGATCAGTGGAGTCCAAGGCAGAAGCATCATGGCGGCGGGGGCGGGGGGGGTGAAGGAAAGATGCTCAGCTCGTGGCAGCTGGGAAGCAGAGAGACGGAGAGGAAGGGTCCAGGGACATTGTAGTTGAAGGTCATGTCCTCCAGCCATGCCCCCTGACTACAGTCCCCACCAGTAAATCTATGCAATGTATCGATCCATCAATGGACTAAACCCACTGATGAGGTCCAGCCTTCATGATCAATGATCTTACCTTGGAACACTCCTGCATTGCCTCGGGTTCGGGGGATTTTTCATATCGAAACCATAACAGCGCCTTCTGAGATCAATCTAAACATATTTGTAATTTCTCCACACATGCGCTCCACCTTTTATGTGTCATTTTTCTCTGCAATATTTATCACCATCTGGCCTCTCCTTTATGGTACTTATTCATTCAGTCTATCTTCTGTGACTCTGTAGTAGACTATTAGCTGTAAAAAAGACTGGGGTGACTGAAAACACCCCCCAGGACAGAGAAATCTTGTGTGTTTTCCCAGGTAAGGCTCTGGTAGAGGTATGTAGGAATTCACGGGCAACACCCAGCATCTTGGCTAGTCTGGGGAACAGTAACAAACAAGGAAGATGGGTGACGAGGAAGTAGCTTGTGAAGGAACTTTCAGAACTTAGTGACAGGTGAACAGTTTCCAATAGCACTCACGCAGGAGAACATCGCATAGACTGAGCCTCATCTGTGAGTGCCAGGCAGCCTCATTTCCCAGCTACCCCTGGGCCTGCCTCAAAGGACTACTGAGTAAGTATTCACCGTGCTCTTCATGGCAAGCCAGCGTGAGTTTGATTTATGGAATATCCCCACCAAACCCTTCCAACATCCCATCTGCAGAAGATGAGACAATACGGAGCTCCCTCTAGGATCACATCGCTCCTAGCATCAGCCAGTGGCCCGCAGCAGGTCAACTGGGATGGCGCACTTCCATCAGAAGTAAGATCTGTCCTCACTGGCATTCACACTTATTCTGGTTAAGGACTTTCCATCCCTTCCTGCCAAGCTTCCCCCAGTAATACCACCCATAGAATCATAAAATCACAGAGCGCTTTCTCACAATCATAGCATCACACAACAATGCTTCTGACCTGAAGGCGCATTTGACAGAGACGTAAGGTGATGGGCTGATACCTGGGGGACTTTGAAGCATCTCAGCCTGGAAGGATGCTGACACGGTCTCCTGGAGACCTAGTTATGACACCCACTGGGATCCAGCATCATCAAGGAAGGAGTGTGCCCAGTACAAAGCAGTTTGTTTCCTGAAGGAGGGACCAGGATATGTGTTGACTTCTTGCATAGACAAAAATGCATGGGTAAAGGATCTCAGGGTAGGAAATAGGGACGCCAGCTCGCTCTTGGACCTGATGGGAAATTCCTGACATTGCGTGTGTAGCAGTGGGTTCCCTTCATATGGTGGCTTCAGATCCAAGGAAGCAGTCCTTCCACTCACCCACGCGCCTCATAGCCATAGAGTGCTCCCGCTAGACCAACAGCGGGTTCTGTGTAAGTAGAGTCATTTTTCCTTGTTATCAATGGACGATACAATCAAGAAAGAATAAGGATGGCGTGGCTCGCAAGGGCTTCGGGCTCTATGCTGCTACAAGCGTTCTCAGTGGGTAAGTCGAATAACAGAGTGCAGTAAGATTATAAGACCCTGCAAAACTCCAGGCGTGGAGCACTGCATTAGGTAAGACTCTACTTGGCCAGAGCAAAGGAACACAGAAGAGGTAATGGAAAAAGCAGCGAGTTATAAATACCAGTTCGGAAACACCGCGTTAGTTCAGAATGAGGACTGAATTTGCTGTTCATCTATCTTGCTGGCTTTACTATAAAAAGTTAACTCTAAAATTAAACATGGACAGACAGAAATGAACCCAAATTCAAATCAGATGACTGATCACATTACATACACTGAAAAATGAATCCATGAAGCTTTTGAATAGGTATTCAAACTGACTAGCTTTGTTAGAATATAGTTCAAAGTAACCTTGAACTTAGTAACTGTCAACAGCATGGCATTATTATTAGTAGAAGTAGTAGTATTGTTGTAATTATTTTGTGGTACTGGGGATCGATGCTAGGGGCATTCTACCTCCAATTTACACCCCCAGACCTAATTTTTTATTTTTGTTTTGAAACAGTGTCTCCCTGTGTTGATAAGAGTCTCAGTATTTGCTGCAGCTTTTCTTGAATCTATGATCCTCACTCATCCTGTCTCAGTCTCCCAAATACTAGGATTATAGGCATGTGCTATCACACCCCTCTCGAGAGCATGGAATTATTAAAATATCTCTGAGGCTATTTTGTATCTGTGAAGGACTCACCAATCAGGTGACTGTAGGTGTTGGGACTCTGGGTCCTTAACTCAGAAGGGAAATTCACAGAATAAAGGAAGGGGGAAGATCACCGTGGCCTTGGACACCAGGAGCACATCTGGCCCACAGAGCTAGGCATGTCGAGGGCAGGACGCACCGGGGCTACAGAGAGAATATAGAGAATATGAAGCATGAGGATCATCTTGTCAGATCAGAAAAGGAGGAAGACCACGTGTCAGCATCAAGCCACACTGGCTGGACGGGCTACCATTGACCAACTGAGACTCTTCCTATAAAAGTTTTAAGAGGAACCCTACGGGAACGGGCACCGACAGTTTACATTCAAGCAAATAGAGGGAAGTTGTTGAAATTGAAAAGCTGGTCCAGCTAAATGACAAAGAGGCAGGAAATAAGACATCAACAAACAAGCAAAGAGTAAGGTAGACTAACAGCCTCAACTAAGGACACCAGAGTGTTTCTGAGAACAGACATTAACTCACAAAGAGTTGCTGCAACTTGAACTGTATTAACGACAAGGAGAAGAGAAAGGGCTAGAAGAAAAGAAACCCAGTTGGCTGAAATAGAACTATAAGACAGTACCTTCCCCATAATGTACCGAGTATTGGAACGTTCAATAATCCACCCTGCTGTTGTGATCCTTAGCACACTGGACAATGAGTGGAAGAGAGTATGTATGTATATATTTATTTTATGTGCTTTTATTGGAGCATCATGGTCTCACATCATAATGTAAATCACGTTGACATTGGCATACATGCACACAGCACTTGGTGTCCCCCCACCTCCCCATCTCCCCCTTTCCCATACAGAGGACTGAGATTGACATTGGGATTTTTGCATATATACATACCGTCGATGTTAGTATTTCCAATAATGAACCTCAGTCTTCCCCCTCCCTTTCCCTTAGACCACCTCCCTGGCTCCAATGAGGTTTTCTCCTCCATTATCTGGAGTCAAGAGGAAGTATTTATAGCCACCATACAGAGCCAACACAAGCATCGAGTGAGATGGTACGCATGACAGTCGTGTGCAAACTGGGCCAAAATTTCCTGACTTTATCTTAACTATTTGCAATTCTCTAAAGAGCAATTAAAAAAAACTTAAATTTTGCTCATTTTCAGTGATTTCAGATAGCCCACAGGTAAGGACAGAAAATGAACACATAGCTGTCCCATGCACTATTCCCTGTCACATCGGAAAAGATAAAATTAATAGGCCAGTCATCATGATGGACAAAATGCGGGAGCCTCATCTTCATGCATTCCTGGTGGGCACTCATGGGGGCTACAAGAGTCTCGACTCTGGTCCTGGCTTAGTAGTTAGCCAGCCTTTTGGAGGAAGAGAAAGAGAGTCAGGGACAGAGAGAGATTGAGAGAGGAGAGAAAAAGAGAGAGAGAGAAAGAGAGACAGAAAGACAGAGGGAGAGAGGGAAGTGGGGCAAGGAGATGAGAGAATGTATAATAAATTCCTAAATGGTAGCTCTAAAATGTTTTTATTCTTATCATAACTGGATAATTAACCCTTTGGGGAAGATGAGCTGAAAGAGTCAATAGATTATTTTTGTCCCAACCAGAAAGCCTAAAATTGACAGTAGCCTCGTAAGACAGAGAAGCTCTCTAGTCAAAGCAAAGAAAGAAGCTTGTTCAGAGGAACACAGTACGTTCTAAGGATATACACGCGAATGCACCAAACAAACACACAAGTGACTCCAAGGATGAGCTGGCACCCCCAAGACAGCTGTTTCTTTTTGAAGGTTGAAAACAAAATTATTTGAAGTTGGGAAACAGCCCTCCCCAGGAAGAGCTGATGGGCTTAGACCTTGCCCTGGTGACCAAGGAAGAGGATGAAGAAACACAGGGAATTCAGAGCGCCAGAGTTTATCAAAGGCAGAATAGCATCTTTTAAAAATGCAAGTAAGCCGGGCGTGGTGGCGCATGCTTGTATTCCCAGTATTTGGGAGGCTGAGACCAGAGGAGCCGGGTTCGCGGCCAGCCTTAGCTACCTAGTGAGGCACTCCGCAACTCAGTGAGACCCTGTTTCAAAATAAAGAATAAAAAATAGGACTGGAGGTGTAGTTTGGAGGTAGAATGCCCCTGGGTTCAATCCCCAGTACCACAAAAATAAATAATAAATAATAAATAAATAAAATGAAAATAAGGTTGAAAAGATGATTTAATAGAAAAGGATAATTTAATAGAAAAAAAATCTAAGCTGGGCGTGGTGGCCCATGCTTGTAATCCCAGCATTTGGGAGGCTGAGACCAGAGAATCCAGGTTCGTGGCCAGCCTCAGCTACCTAGTGAGGCCCTCTGCAACTTGTTGAGACCCTGTTTCAAAATAAAGAATAAAAAATAGGAGCCAGGCGTGGTGATACACATTTGTAATCCCAGCATTTGGGAGGCTGAGACTGGAGGATCCGGGTTTGAGGCCAGCCTCAGCTACCTAGTAAGGCCCTCTGCAACTTAGTGAGACCCTGTTTCA
>PVLC010031697.1:0-18777 GCA_004027655.1 Graphiurus murinus
TTCATTGGCAGCTGACTTTCCGTTTCACTACTTTCATTTCAAGCTGGGAACAGGGAGGCTTAATAAAGGGACTCCGCTGCTTTTTGTAGAGCTGATTGGATTCCGAGGAGAGAGGGCGGTGTAGGAAAACCATAAATAGACGGGGCTGTCTGATTCCTCAGGTCTGTCCCCGGGAGAGTTTTTCCTTGGCTCCAAGGAAATAGTTTTATTTGGCAGATTATGGTCTTAAAATTTCTTGCATCCGAATGTGAGCATTTCCTCTCTCCGGCTGCTTTGTGACTTTAATGATGTGGCCGTATAGATGGCACATGCCGGGGCTCCTAGTCTATTGGAAACTGAACTAGTCTGATGTGACTTTGTCTCATGCTCTGCTGCCTCATGCGGTGATGCAAGAAGACAGTAGCATGGAAGACAATGGAAAATGAGATAACAAAACATAGCGGATTTAGGATCCAACTGAGGTATGTGGATATAGTAATCAGCCTTTTTGTCATGGTGACCAAAATACCTGATGAGAGCCCCTTAGAGGAAGAAAGGTTTATTTGAGCTCACTCCCGGTTTCAAGGGTCAGTCCAGAGTTGGCCAACTCCAAGCTAGGAACATCATAGTGACAGGGCGTCTTAGAGGGAAGGTGCTCAACTCTTGGCAACTAGAGGGAGAGGCAAGAGGAAGGGGCCAGGGCAGACGGTGTCCTCATGGCCACGCCCCCAGCCACCTGCCTTCTCCAGCCGAGTCTTACCTTCTGAACCTTGCTACACTGGCACTCGGCTGTCCACACATGAGCTTTTTGGAGAGACATTCCAGATTCAGGCCATAGCGGGGTTTGTGATAGAAGGAAAATGATGTGGGTAGAGATTTGGTCCTTATGGGGAAGGCTTCAGTGCCATTCCACTCTTTTTAGGTGGTAAAATTCATTTCGGAGGAGCAATTTCTTTTTAGGTCTACCGGATGGGTTGATTTTTCTGTGCCATGGTTGGCGACTTAAAAAAGAAAACTCACTTCATTAAATAAGCTATGCGTGTCTACCATGGGCGTGCACACAGCCACCTAAGGAGAAGGGAGGAGGGAGGGGAAATGGGTGGGTGCCGAGCTCCAGTGGTCAGCAAGCTGTTGTGTATGTAGTCACCAGTGGATCACTGTTTTTTTGCTTGTTTGTTTTTTTTAATTTCCATTTTCATTTAATTACATTCTAGCTGGAGGGACAACCATTTTTCAAGCTCAATGTAATACTTTGTCAACTGGGTCCCAACACAACGTGATGGTGTTGTCATGTTTCTGAGATGTCTGCACAAAGGACTCAGGGCTTCAGCTCCCGAGAGCGAGGCTGGACCACGCACTGCCTCTTATCTGTTCACCTGCCTCTTATCAGGATCCATGCTACAGAATCTGCTCCACTCAGATGCAGATGTCGATGCCCTGGACTGCTCTTACTCATTCCATTTTTTTTTTTCCAGACATGAGAAATCCCTTTGGGTTTATTTAGTCTTACAGTGTGCATGGATCACTGGGACTGCCAACTGCTGCATACCTATCTCCTGGGAATGGAAATGCCTATAAACATCATGTATACAAAGGCCAGTGGCTTGCTAGCCTCCAATTCCCACTTGGCCAGCTGCTACTGATGCTAATGACACTCTCCATCCTTGGTCCCGATCTTGGAAATGAAAATGCACAACCAAGTAAATGCAAAATATTTGCCTAGAAAACATCTCAAGTAGCTTACAGAGAGGAAGTCTAGTTTACTTCTATTATCCCAGCATCATTATTAATAGTATCTCATGACCCCTAAAACGGTTGTAATTACAGTAATAAGCTTTATGATCATAAAATATGTAAGTATAACCTGTACTTAAATAGAGGTGATTTGTTTAAGCCAAGGTTATGTGGCTGTAACAAAAAGACCTCAAAATACTGTGGTTTAAAGAATATGGAGATTTCTCTCTTTCTTATGAAACAGTCTGGAGAGTCACTGTCTTCCAGATGGCCAGTCTTTTTCCCACAGGCTGATACAGGAACCAAAGTTCCTTACAAGCTCTTGTTCCTCAATCTCCTGGGAGGTTGAGTTTGAACCCCGCTCACAGGGAGGGGAAGAGGAGGTATAAAGGAGAGCATGCCCAGCCTTCTAGGTAGAATGCCCCTGGGTTCAATCCCCAGTAACACCACACACACACACACACACACACACACACACACACACACACACGGAAAAAAAGAAAAAAGGAGAGCACGCCCAATGACTGAAGATCTTAGAACCTACAGCAGCCTCCATTTGTGTTGGCATGAACCTAAGTTACAGACTCACTCCCCGTGTCTTTCTCTAAGTTCCTTTCATGTCAAAGCCTCTGGCCACAGCTTTTGTGCTATGTTATTAGGGAGTACAAGGCCAAGAAGGAGACGTGGGTGCAAACAGAATGGTGCAAGAAGAGAGCAAGTGCGACTACGGTGGCGATTTGCTGAGATGGCCAGCTGTCGATGCTAAGGGTGACCATTGTTTCTGGGGGGACCATCTTCTGAGAGGGCGTGTAAACTGTCGGAAAAGGATTTACCCACTGATTTCCATTTCCTACCGGTGAAAGGCTCACAGGCAGTGTGTGCCTCGGTATTTCAAGTCATGCATCTTTTCTTCTCCATCCGCCCAGCACAGTTTCACAGTGCCCAGTTCTATGGGTTCGGGCCACTGTATGCGATTGTACAACCAGAACCAGAACCAAGGAGTAAAAGCTCCATCACCTCGAAGACTCCTCTACGCTCATTTGTAGTCAGCCCATCATCTATGACAACACTGGCTCTTGGTAACCACTGGTCTCTTCTGCGCCTGTGTTTTGTCTTTCTCAGAATGTCATCAAATAGAATCACACTGTGTGATTCTGACTTCTTTTCCTTAACATGTAGGATGTTCATCCATGCTATTTTGTATATCAACTTACTCCTCTTCGTTGTTGATACTATTCTGTGATATGGATGCAGCACAGTTTGATAATCCATTCATTACATGGAAGACATTTGGCTCTTTCCACTTCAGCATTTTTATGAATAAAGATGCTCAAAATATTCACATACATGTTTTTATAGGCACAGCTTTCCATTTCTCTTCTAAACCTCAAAATAATCTTTTGAGGTAGATATTAACATCCCTACAATACAGAGGACAAAACTGGGTTTCAAAGGAGTCAGGTGAGTGACCCAGTGTTACACAACTTGTCAGGTGAAAAGTCATATGTGAATCCAATGTCTCAAGCCCAATGTCTTTGAGAAAAAGACCCAAAAGCCAATGGTTATGCTACTATAAACAAAGTATATGTTGAAGAAATAAGTGTCCAAAGAATACAATGGGGTCTAAGGAAAAAAGTCTCTAACCTTTCTTCCATGGAATTGTCCAGGATGGGTCTGAGATTCTGCCTCTAAAGCATGAGCAGGGGTTCTCCTAGCAGACCAGGTGGTAGGAAGAATCACTGAGACAGTGGCCTGGTTTTGTCTCCTACTGCCTCCCAAGTTCCTGGGGCAGGACATGACAACGGCAGGCATTCAACCAGTATTTCATGAATAAACAAGGCGCCTCGGCAGAGCACGTGAGGGTAGGTGGCCTGGTTTGCATTCACTCCCGTTCCCCACACATGGCCTCTCCTCGGGTGTAAGAGAAATTACCCAGTTGCTTTCTGTAGCGTCCTTTGCAGGAATCTTGACATGATCTTCAGAGTTCCAGCTGTCCAGTAGCCGCGCCCTCCAGCCTAAGCCCGGGACGTCAAGAGTCTTTATCTCTAACAAACCCCATTGGACCAGCCTCTGAGCAGCCCCACGGGAGACTAGAGAACGGAGTTGGGAAACTTGGGAGGCAGGCTTATCTCCAGGACTTCTGCTAGGTTCCTAGATTCTGATCCATGTCTCCATGGAGCTGCAGGTCCAGGGGCAGAAAAGGGGAAGATGAGCTCTGTATGTTATTTATCCAGAAGCTCCTTAGAACGGAGGGCTTGGGCAGCCATGCTAGGATGCCAGGAAGGCGGCAGAGACTCTCCTGTCCTCCTCCTTTCTGTACACAAAAATAGCACTTGCTATTGTAGAAATTCTGAGGACACTGGGAATCAAGACTCTGAAATTATCCCATCCCGTCATTAGAAGAGCAGTTAACGTGTGAGATGGATAGCCGTGTGTTTCCTAAAGCGCAGGCAGGCTGACACCCTCAAGAGAGAGAGCCTTCTCACCGGCGCTTCCACACCACCGAGTATCAGGAATATTTGTACATCCTCAGCTACTTGTCTACCGAGTTTGTATTATGATTGTTGTTGTGATTGGTGCTGTAGATTGAACCCAGGGGTGTTCTACCTCTGAGCTACCCTCCCAGCCCTTTTGTTTGTTTGTTTATTTATTTGTTTGTTTATTTATTTATATTTTGAAAAGGGGTCTAAGTTACTAACGGTTTGGCTAAGTTGCTGAGGCTGGCCTTGAACCTGCAATCCTCCTGTCTCAGTCTCCCAAGTATTAGAATGACAGGGGTGTGCCACCGTACCTGGCTGGTCTACCAATTCATTTCAAATAGCCTCCTTTTGTTTAGAAATTGATTCAACCAATTGTGGGGTTACAATTATACATGTGTAGCTCTTGTTTTGAGGGGGAATACTGTGATATGGTGGTTGAAAACGGGGCTTCAGTGTGAGCTTGGGGGCCCTTGGGGGCTTCATAACCTTAGGCAGGGGATGTATTTATGCTGTCTCATTAGAACAATGAGGCTGCCTATAGGAGCTGCTACAGGTGCTTTGCAAGGATCCTGTGAAACGGTCCACTGGCTACCTGGCACGGCACCCAGCACATACATATGACGCCCTCTGTACACACACATCAGCAATGATTATTAGCCAAAAAAAAAAAAAAAAAAAAAAAAAACGAGCAATCAAGAAAAACCTAAAATCTAAAAATCACTTGCAATCCCCCACCACAAGGTCACCAATGTCAGCTGTCCGATCACACCTGTGTTCTCCTAAGTGACACGTCACAGACATCTGTTTTAGGCCGAGTAGTATGTCCTCCTCCACAGCTTATATCCTCTTTTTAAAATCACTGCAGAGCACGGCACGGATACAAGCCTGCCAGGATGTAGTATTGACGGAGCAGAAAATGGAGCGGGGCCCAGCCGGCCAAGTCTCATGGCGCCCGCCCGCTCCGTAACACCCACTGGGAAGGATCTCGCCACAGACTCCAACTGCACGAGTCAGGAAGGATGTGAGTGCCGCGGCCCGCTTCCCCGTGGGAGCTGAGTGTGGTAGTGCCGGCCTTCACCTTTCACCTGCATAATGTGCCACCGGTGCTGGCTCAGAGGATGTGGACGGGAAGCAGCGGAGCCCCTTGGGGCACTTGCTGAGTCAGCAGGCAGGCGGGAGGGCCTTCGGTTTTGGGGTTTGGCAGGCAGGGCTCCTCTGCAGCCGCGGTTCCAGCCTCCTGGGGTCCAGATGAGGGGCCGCCTTGTTTACCCTGCATCCCAGACCAAACAGCTGGGGAAGCTGCAACCACTTTAACTTCGTCCCCCTGCCTCAAAGAGGCATTCGAGTTTGCCACACACCACACGCAAGAAGTTTCTTCTTATTCTTTGCAGCTCTCCTTTTTCCTTTTTCTCGTTCCCTCTCTTTTTACAACTTCCAAAATGAAGTGCTTTGGGGAGGAACAAGTTGTTATTTCTTTTTCCTTTTTTTTTGGGCACTGTTGGGGATTAAACCCAGGGCCTCATCTTGCATATGTTAGGCATTTTGGGGGAAAGTTTAAAAAAAAAGAGAGAGAGAGAGATAAATCCTTTATTTTTAGAGCCAGGAGGCTTTTTTTTTTTTTTTTTTTTTTTCTGGCCAAAGATTTATTTGCAGCTGAACTAGTGAAATAAAGAGGCCAAAGGCTTCCTGCTTTTTCAGGCAAAATGTCCACGGAAAGTTATGAAAGGGATGAACCTCATGGTGACCTTCGGGACTGCGTTTTTTGGAAAGAGGACTGCAGTTGGCTTTCTCCCCAGGACATGCCTCGCTCCCACAGCCTGACCCAGCCCTCCAGCACAGAGTGTACCCCTGGAGGCGGAGCAGAGCAGAGCAGGGCAACTCCAGAAGGGCGGGCAGGCGGGCCCCCCAGCTGCCAGTCTGGGGGCCCTTCCTAGCTGTCCATGGATGCTTTGCACCAGATAGATACCTGCAAAAGGAGTCCTCAATTCAGTCCCTAGGAGAGCAGTGTGACTAAAAGACCAGATTACAGCTCTGCTAGGTATCTTCAGGAGAGGTCTCCATCCTCCCAGCCTCCATTTCTCTACCTTGCCAAGGGCGAACAACCGGGCGTCCCCCTGGCAGAGCTGTGTATGAGGACGACTCAGCATAGCACCTGGGTCGGTGGTTCGCAGTGCTTGGTAGTAATTATTAATAATTCAGGTAGCTGTGAATCCAACTCATCAAATTATCATCTAGCCCGTGCTGCCCTCGAAGAGGAGCACACATCTGTTTGTCAAATGCTCCTGCTGGAGTCGAAGGGCATGATGCCTGGAGTATTTTATTGATCTATCAAAAATAAATGATTGAAAGAGGAAAGAGACCAGTGTGACTTGAACCTCTGCCGACTCCCGGCCACCTCTGGGTAAGCTCTCTTTCCTCAACGTTCCAAAACTGTGTAAAATAATCAGGCTCCGAATGCTACATCCATTGCCTTCCAGATTTCAGAATCCACATTTTTCTCATTTCTGAAAACTGGACTAACATATTCCTGTCTCCAGTTCCCTGGCCTCACTCCCAGTCTCTGATTTCTGAGATTACTGACAGTGGTTTTGTAATCACATCTGCACGTTCTTTCTGTGTTCTAGAATTTAATCCAACTTGAACTCATTAAGTATCTAGTTCCTCTCTTATTATCTCTTGTGAGATCTTGGTCTCCGGTTCCTTCTCTAAAACTGTATTTATTTTAAAAATATATATGTATTTTATTATAATACGTTATATATTATAATACATATATAAGATATAATAATATATAATACATGTATATGCATATAATTCTATTAAAATATATGTATTGTATATTAAATATATTTATATGAAAATATAAAATATATCTTTGTAATTTGTACTATAATATTTATAAATTTTATAATACAAAATGTATATTTTATGTAACATATATAATGCATATATATGTAATGCATGTTCATGGCTGATTCAGATCACAAATATGTTTACGCAAAATAAACAGGTCAAACATCATCACTGGGATATCCAGCAGGCAGAGACAATGGTGTGCTTCCTGAGCTCTGTGTGTGTGTGTGTGTGTGTGTGTGTGTGTGTGTGTGTGTGTAGAAACAGATACATGAGCTGCTGGATGAGATCCCACAGACATATTTGCATATGCCTAGTTCTTTTCCTACGACCAATCTTTAACACGGTACTGTTTCACTGTTACCCTGTGGGATCGTTTTTCCCGAGCTTGGCTCCTTTGAGTGAGCCTTTTGGCTTCTCAGCTGTCTGCGGGGTTGTGAATGTTACGGTCCCTGCCTTGGAAGGACGCAGGTGGCCAGGAAGCAGCTGCTGGTGTCCCTAGGTGAGGGGCCTCCAGGGCCAGGAGAAGGCCGACCTCAGAGCTGGAGCCCTGGCTCGGCGCCTCTCGTCCTCATGCTAGGTGTTGTCCTCAAGGGGATCACTGCACTTAGGGCCTCAGTTCCCCTCCTGACCACGTTCTCCTGTCGAGGGCTGGCAGGTGACAGTCGGTGGCTCCCCAAGTGGGCTCTCATGAAGATAGAAGCAGCACCAAGGAAGATGCTTCAGCGGTGTGTGGCACCCAGTGAAGAGCAGCCATTGTTGCTAATCACCTTCTTGTTACGAGGGCCTGTGTGGTGCAAGGTCTACTTACTTGGGAATTAAAGATCGTGCTGGAGAGCAGAGATCCCCTTCATGGGGGACTTACATTGTGAGCTTAATGCAAAGTGCATGGAGTACAACAGTGCATTGTAAGTTATACTGGCCTGAGAACTTAGGCAGAGACACTCCTATGCATGATGAGTTCTGCTATGGGGAGACATGTGTATTCTTACAAGTCATCAGTCTACACAGGGCTGTGCAGTAAACACTCCAGGGCTCACGGGCAGTGGAACTGTGGTGGTAGTTCTCAACTGCTCAGAAAATTGTACACGATTTTGTCCCTCACCCCAGGGGATGTTGGGCAATGTCTACCATCACTTGGGGTTGGTACAACGGCATGGAGGAGTGCTGGGAAGAGGCCAGGCCTGTTGCTAAATGTCCTCCAGCTCGCAGGGCAGTCTCATCCCACCCCAGCCAAGAATTATCCAGCCCAAGATGTCAATAGTGAGTGCTGAGACAGAGAAAACCCTGGGCTCAGGGTGAAATGCTCAAAAATTTGTTGGTGATACATTAAATAGAAAAAGATGAAAAGACAGGAAACTAATAAAGACGGCAGCACAGGTGAACCCATGTTAGATAGCTCAGAAATGAGTAAGTACAGCAGGAACTATTGCATGTGGTCTTGAAAATGACCAGGCACTCCTGGTAGAAGTGGCACCGAAGGGCTGCAGCTAGCGAGTCCCTGTGAATTGGGGGGGGGGGTGTCCTCCAAAGCCCCAGGGAGGTGCAGCGCCCATGTGCATGGGTGTAGCTCCTTACAACCTGGTGTCCTGCGGTGGACAAGACGTTGGAAGTAGATGCACTTTGTATATTCATAACACGTTCAGTTCAGCGCGGTACTATTTTCTGTATTCATTCAGCGTTTCTGGAGACCAAGTTGTGCAAAAAGGAATATGAAACTTGGTTACATTCAAACTGTCCCCTAATACATCGATGGTACCCAAATAAAGTTATGTTTTTCAAACAAGTCTTAGAGCAAAACTGACTTTGCATAGTTAATTCCACCACACTTCCTTTGCTACCACTGTAATTCACAGCGACAATGACACTTTAAGTGTAGCTGACTTACGAGCAAAGAGACTTTTTACCCGTAGAATTTAACAAACAGAAATGCTTCAGAGAAAAAACCAAGGCCTATTTCAATGAGGCTCTTTCACAGGCTGTTGTATAGCACAGGACTTTTCCATGAACTCGCGAATGGTCAGTGCTATTTATATCAGTCTATTCAAAACCCTGTACAATGCCAAATTGTCTACGGGTAAAATGATATGCTACGGAGCCAGGTATGGTGGCGCACGTCTGTAATTCCAGTACCTGGGAGGCTCAGACAGGAGGATCACAATTTCGAGGCCATCGTTTGTTACTTAGAGGGACCCTCAGCAACTTCGCAAGACTTTGTTTCAAAATAAAAAATAAAAAAGGGCCAATGGTGCAGCTCAGTGGTAGAAGGCCCCTGGGTCCAATCCCTAGTACCACATATACACAAAAATGGCATGACGTGGGGCATTTGCTTCAAGATAATCTGGGCAGGAAGAGTTAATGGGAGGAAACAAAAGGAATTCGTGGCCAGCATAGATGAATTGATAAGGAGAACATGAGGCTTGCTTAGCTTCTTCTCCCTCCCACTGTATAATGAAGAGAAACAGTAGCCAGCTATGGTGGTGCACACCAGCAATCCCAGTACTTGAGAGGCTGAGAGAGGAGGATCCCAGTTTCAAGGCCAGCCTCAGTAACTTAAGGAGCCACGCAGCAACGTAGCAAGACCCTGTTCCAAAATAAAGAAATAAGTACCCCCAACAATTTTTGAAAAGGGATAGTTAATGTAAAAAGTATGCATATGTTGTGAATTTGCAAGCAGAATCATATACATGTTGATCTCTAAGTGGCAAGGCTGTTTTGGAACCTGGTTTGTATGTTGCTATTGTAATGAAATATCAGGCTAAAACCCTGCCCTGTGCCAAAGGACAGAAAGCAGGAGCTTTCCAGGAGCTCCAGAGAAAATGCAGGTTGGGGGGTGAGGATTAACATTCAGGTCATTGTCAGTGAAGTCCCCACAGGAAGGCGAGGTCCTGAGTCAGGGCCTGTGCTGACTCACTCTAGTGAAACCTGAATGAGCAGAGGGGCCCTGGTCAAAAGTGCAAAAGTGCAGTGCGGGTGGGTGTGAGTTTGGCCTCCCTGGGAGACCTGGCCTCATCCTGTGACCTCAGGCAAGCTCAGCCAGTCACTCTGAGAAATTCCTTTTCCAGTTTTTTATTTTATTTGCTGTACTGGGGATGGAACCCAGGGGCATTCTACCTCTGAGCTACACCCCCAGCCCTATTTTTTATTCTTTATTTGGAAACAGGGTCTCACTAAGTTGTAGAGTGCCTCACTAAGTAGCTGAGGCTGGTCGAGAACCCGGATCCTCCGGTCTCAGTCTCCCAAGTCCTGGGATGACAAGTGTGCGCCACCACACCCGGCTCTTTTCCAGTTTCTAAAAACTGGGGCCTTCTCATGTAAAAAAGGTGTGAGATTTAAAGAAACAAAACCAGATAGCTGTGATGAGGAAAGCCCAAGTCAGAATGGACCGGCGGCTCCTCAGCAATGCCCAGCCTCTCTTTGGAGGATGTGATAAAAGCTAGAAATGGTCTCAGGTGGCGCCTGGAGGGCCCAGGCCCCTCTGCCCCTCTCGTCCATCCAGGCCGGTGGGCTGCGGGCTTGGATTAGAAGCTGAGGAACCCTGGGTGTGGAAAGCCAGGTGGAGACTCCGGTCCCTGCAGCGGAGTGACCCGCCAGCCTCAACTGCTTCCTTGACACGCCAAGTCCGACCCCTTCTCCAGGTCCCCTCTGCCAGGATGCCTTTCCTAGACAGTGGTTTCCACCAAGTGTCCCCTGAGCTCGCTCGCTGGCTCGAGGTAACGCTTATCAGTGTGGCTATTTTGGTCCCAAGCACATGTTCTGTTTGAACCTTTATCTCTGGAGGCCTGCACAGTCGTCCCCCTGTATCTGCCGGGGACCCAGCCAGGCGTCCCCCCCCCCCCAAGGGACATGGAATTCTGCAGAGGCTCAAATCCCTATATGAAATGACTAGAATTTACACATAACCTGTATATATCCTCCCATATACTTTATTTATTTATTATTTTTATTTATTTATTTATTTTGGTGGTGGTACTGGGCATTGAATCCCGAGGCATTCTACCACTGAGCTCCACCCCCAGCAATATATATATATATATAGTGGTATAGTGGTACTGGGGATTGAACCCAGGGGCATTCTACCTCCAAGCTACACCCCCAGTCCTATTTTTTATTCTTTATCTTGAAACAGGGTCTCACTAAGTTGCGGAGGGCCTCACTAGGTAGCTGAGGCTGGCCTCGAACCCGGATCCTCTGATCTCAGCCTCCCAAATGCTGGGATTATATGCGTGCGCCACCACGCCCAGCTCCCCCGGCCCTTTTTAAACAATTGAAGCAAGGTCTGGACAAGCTGCACAGGCTGGCTGGGCACATGCAGTCCTCCTCCTGGTTTTCTATCCAGTACTTGTGGATGTGCAAAGGGTTCTCTTGACCTTTGACACAGTTACCCGCCAGCCCTCATGCCTCTGCACCAGGAGACCTAGTCCCACCCCCTCACCCCCCCAACACCGTAACCAACTCCAGGGCACAAAGATGATTCCTAACCAGTGAAGGGTTACTGCAAGGGAAGAAAAGCAACCAGAGAGGAAACCCGGCCACCTACACCTGCCAGAGGAGGCTGGAGGGTGGGGTGGCGCAGGTCAGGGGCCTGGTCCCCGGGGAGGCAGCTGCACCTTCCGGATCCTGCAGGTCTTTGTGTGAAGGGTGAGGGGTGTGGGGGGCCAGCCACCCGGGAGGGGAACAAAGAAAGGAAGAGGGAAAGGCCAGGGTGCTTCCACTGTTCAAGGTAACAGAGTTGAATGAGTCCAGCGTCGAAGCTGGCTCGAATCGTGGGTGATTCATTTGGACACAAATCACAAAGGGCCCTTCCCCCCACCCAGTTTCCGCTCTAGGGATTTCCCAGGCTAAAAGGGCAGCCCGGTTTGAGTCACTGGTTTGAAGAAACGATAAAGTGAAACAGATCAACTGTGCTCCTGAGAGCCGTTAACCCTGTGTGTACAAGAACTCCTTGAGCTGAACTCATCTGAAATCCAATCGGGATTCTCGGAAGTCTATTTACTATGGGCCCCTCTGCCTGCTTCTTTTTCATTTTCTTTCCCTTCCTCCCTTCTTTTCTTTCTTTCTTTTACTAGGAATTGAACCCAGAGGCATTCTACCTCTGAGCTACACCCCTAGGCCTTTTTATTTTTTATCTTGAAATAGGGTCTCACCAGGTTGTTGAGGATCTTACTGAATTGCTGAGGTTGACCTCGAACCTGCTCTACTCCTGGCTCAGCCTCCCAAATACTGGGATTCCAGGCGTGCACCTCCGCACCTGGCTGCGCTGCTTCCATTTTCTGAGTATTGTTTTCAGAGCTTAACGATAATCCGTGGGGTCTCACCTTCCCAGAAACAGCCTTCTTATTCATAGACTATCTGAAATGGATCACTCAATTTAGCCAAGATAAAAATAAAGAGCCAGGCTTTATGTTTCCTAATTACCAGAGAAGAGAGTCAGGTGGAGTTCCCGGAGCTGAGTGGCTGAGATGTCTCCTATGTATCCCAAACACAGCCGTCCTGAGTGTGCTTGCTTGTTTGCTTACTTTTCTTCCTTTCTCTCTGTCTGTTTTTTTTTTTTTTTTTTTCTGTAGTACTAGAGATTGAACCCAGGAGCCTTTGACCTCCAAGCTCCACCCCTCAGCCCTATTTTTTAATTTTTAGTTTTGATTTCACTAGGTTGAGGAGAGTCACGCGCTAGTCTTGAGTATGCTTTTGATCATCTACCACGCGGCCATGCAAATACGCCCAGGCTTCTTTATCCCCACCAAATACCAGGCCGATAACTGTCCTCAGGCGAGGACGCTGTCCAGACCCTCCGCAGCCCGCTCCCTCACTCTCCCACGTCCTGCAGGCTGCTGGGAAAACTGGAGCTGGCCTGCTCTGGAAGGCCAAGGAATTCGCCACTTGGCTCCGCCTTCAAGACCCCCCACTCTCTCTGGGAGGTTTCCTGCCCCTGGGATCCACCTCTCCAAGCACAATCCTCCCGAGCCGGTGGCTTCTGTCCTAGTGGAATTAAGTTGCCAGAGCCCATCTCCTCCTCAGTCCCCTTTCCAGATGGCGAAACCAATCCCTTTCCATCTCCTCCCTTTCCAGATGGCGAAACAAATCACTGGCTTCTTGAGTCCCAAACCTCACGCAGCATAAATGGTCAACCTGGCTTCAGGTGGAACTCAAGGCTCGAGTGAGCAGGACATCAGTGGCCATCAGAGAGACGGGAGGGGGTGGGTAAAGCTGGAGGCCAGGCAGATGGCGTGCGGGGAGCAGGAGGTGACAGGGGATGGGGTGACAAGAAGGGACAGTGATGTGAAGGGGGGTGCGTGGGGAGGACCTTGCGGAGTTGGGCTGCGAATGGCCAAGGGAGTGACATTTGTCTTGCCGAAGGTAACTGGATGTGGGTCTTTAAGAGTGTTGCCATGTCATTAAGCATGGGGACCTGGAAGAAAGACACTTACATGTCTCTTTGCCCAGGCTTTCTGTGTGTGTGTGTGTGTGTGTGTGTGTGTGTGTGTGTGTGTGACTAGGTTGCCAGGGACTGAACTCAGGGGTGTTCTACCTCTGAGCTGCACCCCCAGCCCTTTCATTTTCTATTTTGAAGCAAGGTGTCATTAAGTTGCTGAGGTGTTTTGCAAAGTTGCTGAGGCTGGCTGCAAACCTGCAATTCTGTGTCAAGCCTCCCAAGTGCTGGGATTGCAGGTGTGGGCCACTTCGCCTGGCGAGAAGTACAAACAAAGCCACGCGCCGCTCAGGGCGGCAGAAACCAGAGGATGCGCGACAAGGCTTCGGGACAGCAGCACTGGACCTCGGGTGCTGCGTCAGCCTTTGCTGGGGTGGGGGTGGGCGGCCGTCTGGAGCCCCAAGGACAGGGAGCAGCGGCCCTGGTCTCCACCAGTGGAGCCTCAGACCACACCCCCTTCCCCCACCGTGACAATCAGAAATGACTCCAGACACTGCTGAAGGTCCCCCAGGAAGCCAAGCCATCCCCCGTTGAGAACACAAATGTAGGTCAAGGTCTCCATACTGTGGCAGGCATGCGGCAAGCGGCAAGTGCTTAATACATCTTAGTACTCTTCACTTCCCTCTTCCTTTCCATGAAATCTTTATTTATTTATTTATTTATGTATTTATTTGGTACTGGGGACTAAACCCAGGGGAATTCTACCTCCAAGCTATACCCTCAGTCCTTTTCATTCTTATTCAGAAAGAGGTTCCTACCAAGTTGCTGATGCTGGCCTCAAACCTGCGATCCTCCTATGTGGATCTCCCAAGTACTGGGATTACAGGCCTGCACCACTGCACCTGGATTCCATGAAATCTTCTTCTCCCCTTCCAAATTAACTCCATGTCTGCTGGGCCCATCACTTGCATTCAAAACCAGCGCCGGCCAGGCACCGTGGCGCACACCTGTAGCCCCAGCTGCTGGGGAGGCTGAGGCAGGAAAAGCCCAGGAGTCCAGGAGTCCAGGCCAGCCTGGGCAACAGAGCAAGCCACCCGTCTTAAAATACAACAGGCAGGGACATGCACATCAAAGCTACACTGAGATTCCATCTAGCCCCAGCTAGAATGGCAGTCATCAAGAAGAAACACAATAAATGCTGGCGAGGATGTGGGGAAATAGGAACTCGTCTACACTGGTGGTGGGCTCGCAAATTAGAGCAAACACTACCGAGATCAGTTTGAAGGGTCCTCAGAAGAGTAGGGATGAAGCCACCATCTGACCCAGCTCCTTGATATCTTTCCAAAGGAACTGAAGTCAGAAAGTTATAGCGATGCATGGTGTCCATGTTTATAACAGCACAATTCACAATGGCCAGACTGTGGAACCAGCCTGGGGGTCTGGCAACAGATGCATGGGTTGCAAAACTGGTGTACGCATGCAGTGGAAGTTTACTCCGCCATAAAGAAGAACAAAATTATGTCATCTGCAGGGAAATGGGTGGAACTAGAGACTATCATGCTATGTGAGATGAGCCGGTCTCGGAAAGTCAAAGCACCTATGTTTTCTCTCGTATGTGGAAGTGCGAGAGAAACTGGGAAGTAAAATGACTTTAGATCAAAGAGGGGGATGCTGGTGGACTAGGGGAGGGAGAAAGAGGTGGGGGGGCGGAAGGGAAGCAGTTCAAAGAGTCCTGCGTAGACCTGTGAAGCTGTCAATACCAACTTCAATATAATGAACGGGGGCGGGGGATCCAGAGGGAACAGCGTCGGGTGCTGTGTGCATATATGTTAATATCATGCTAAACTTCAACATGCGCTGTATGGTTACAAGACACCAGGGAAAGCATATTAAAAGAGCGTCAACAGATTAAGATCAAAACCACCTCTCAGAAAAACACATTTACATTGGGAGTGTTTCCTCTGGATCCAGGTGCATCACCCTAAATCAAGGGCGTCTGCCTGGAGGAGGCAGGCTTTGCAGAGAGGTGTCCTTCCTAACTTCTCAGAACACAGTGTATGCAAACAGCGACACATGTTGCCCGATTATAAGACATGAACTGCTGGTTCCCAAAGTGCGTTGTCTAGCATGCCAGTTATAAAGAATGAACGTATCAGCCGAGCATGGTACCGCACACCTGTAGTCCCAGTACTTGGGAGGCTGATGCGGGAGGATCGCAGGTTCAAGACCAGCCTCAGCAATTTAGCAAGACCTTGTTTTAAAGTTTAAAAGTGTGTGTGTGGGGGGGGGAGGGCTGGGGTGCAGCTTAGTGGTTGAGGGCCCTTGGGCTCAATCCCTAGTACCAAAAATAATAATTGTAATAACATAAGAAAGTTCTGAGGTTCAATAAATTTGAGAGATTCTGGGTTGGCCAAAATTAAACAGGTCTCTTTACTTCTCCCGCCTTTTCAGAATCTTTATGACGCTAATATACTCCATGATTATTCCTGAAGGCATGTGGTTTGCAGCTTTTCATAAACTGATTTTTATAATACCAGTTTTTACAGGCCGGGGTGAGCAAACTACAGTCTGTGGCCAAATCTGGTTTACCACTATTTTTGCAAATAATATTTCATTGGAACACTACCACGTCCACTAATTTATATATTGTCTTTGGCATCTTCTATACAATGGTACGTTGAATTGTTGTAACTCTGGACCCTGAAGTCTTCACCATTTGGGTTTTTGTTGTTGTTGTTCGTACTGGGGACTGAACCTGGGGCTTTCTACCTCCAAGTTACACCCCCGGCCCTTTTTGTTATGAAACAGGGTCTGGATAAGTTGTGGAGGGCCTTGTTAAATTGAGGAGGCTGGCCTCCTGCATGCAATTCTCCTGTCTTGGCTTCCCAAGTTTTGAGATTATCAGGGTGCGCCTGGCTCCATCTGATTTTTTAATAAGTCCCTGAACCTATTATAGGCTGAATGTCTTGTGGAATACAACTGGGAAACACTGGCTTGGCCAATCTTAAAGCTTGCAAGAATTTTAAAGGTCATCACATTTTAAAGGTCTTTACTTGTAGCTGTGTGACTTTACAATGACTATGTCTCTTCAGAACCACCTGCAGAGAGTGCTACAATGGCGGATTCCTGGGATTCTGTCCTGATTACATTATTGGATCCTGGAAATTCAGAATGTCCAGTGGGGAGGGCTGGGGCAGGTGTCCAGAGAGCCATCCTCCAGTTCCTACTCACAGCTCAATTGAGTGCCCTTGACCTGATCCGACTTCTAGGTCAGTACTGAGTCTCTCCAGGAACCTAAGCAGGAGATCCTAGCTCAGAATGCAGGGCTAGGGAGTTGGGAGTTCACTACTTCCTAAGCCAGTCACCATGCCTACCTACCTCCAGCTGGGGAATGTATTTTAGCAGGCAGACCGAGGGCACAGTGATCTCCAAACCTACCAAACCTACGCTTCTGCCTTCCCTGGCTGGAGAATCCCTCGAGGAGCCTTCTCTGGGCAGAGCTGAGCTCATCCTGCCCAGGTCTCCAGGCGTGCACCGGCAGCTTCTCTGGGCATTCTCCATGTTTCTGCAGTTCACTGGGGTGTATGGTCATTTGACACAATCAGATGATCCTGAGGTCCACCCAGCAGCTCAGCCGGGCCCTGGGCCCTTAGGTGAGTGAGCACACCTTGGACTTCAATGCTCTCACCTGTGAGCGGGCGGGGGAAGAGCACCTACTCACCTGGGGACAAGAGTTCTGAGACTTACATAAGAGCGCACATGGAGACGGACATGGTGACCGCAGCATGGGAGTCAGCCTCACGGGAGGATGGCAGGTGTGAGGTCAGCCTCCGCAACTTAAGGAGGCCCTGCCTCAAAATAGGAAATTAAAAAGCCTGGGGGTGTGGCTCTGAGGTTGAATGCCCCTGAGTCCAATCCCCAGTGCCCCCCAAAATAAAAAAGGGAAATCTGGAAATGTGGGAGCATGCTCACAGAAGCACATGCAAATTCATCCAGCGGTTATATACACAGTAAGTCCCGCGGCCGCACTGGGCTCTGTGTGCTTAACATTTCCTAGGTGCCATAAACCAGGTGGCCCAACCCCGCTGTCTGGACCGTGTTAGGTGCAGACTCCAGTGTATTCCTAAACAAAGAGGTGACAGGGTCTAAAGGAGACAGGACAGTGTGTCCAAAGCAAATACAGGAGGACCATAAATACCACAGCTCTGAGACATCAAGGACATCGCAGAGCTCCCCGCCCCGGCTCTGCAGTCCCTCTCCCGCCTGCAGGCACGGCCAAAGCGGAGTGCCTGGGGCTTCTCCGGACCTGCTTCCTTCCACAGAGGCAGGCGAGTTGAACGGCTCCTGCCTGCTCCATGACCCGGGCACTATTCTAGGCCCTAAGACAACAGTTAGAGACAGAAACGCACACTCTTACCCTAATGCAATCCACGGTCCAGTGGAGAGGCGGTCGGCCCAAGAACCGCATCAGTAGGTGTAAAATCACAGCGAATACCACCGTGAAGCAAAGATTCTGGGTGCCCGGAGATGACAGAATGCGCCATTTCTGTACAAGGAGGACAGGGGACTATTCTACTAGGAGCTGACAAAACTAACAGAGACCAGATGAAAGGGCAGGAGCTCAGCAGATGAAAGGAGCCGGGAGTTGGTTTGCAGAGCGATGCTGGCAGAGGAGTGGGCATGTGCCAAGGCCCTGCGGCAGGAAGGAAGTCGGCAAGTCAGAGGAGCTGAAAGAAGATTTGAGCGAAGAACATGGTGCAAAATGAGGCTGGCAGGGGAGGGAGGGCAGACCTTGCAGATACTCGGCCACTCTGACAAACTCGGGCTCTGGTAGAGCAAAGAGGGGTCACTGGAACAGTGCACGCAGTGAATTCGAGCGTGTGCCTGTGAAAAGCACCAGAAGAGACCAGCCTTGAGGGCCCAGTGGGGTCTGCCAAGCGACGGTGATGGCATGGGCCAGCAGAATGGGCCGGGAAGGCAAAAACACGTGGCTTATGGGTCTGAGACATGGAACAGAGATGCAAAATCAATCCTCGATCGGGAACTAGGAAACACACAGATCCATTATTCTAAGAAATGGAACTTCCAGGCCTCCAAAGAGAGACAACAGAAGGGCATTCCAACCGACTGGGCAACCCGAACGGCAGCCATGCCTCCACTCAGCCACACCACACACTTAGCTACGCTGCTCTCTGCAGAAAGTGCTCGGGGCTTAACATTAGCAGCAGGCCGAGGGGCAGCAGCCCTCCTCTTAGCCCCATGCGTCCCAGCGAGTGGCCGCCACGATCGCCAGCCTGCCTCTGCGTCTTCTCACAGTGCCCCAGAATCTAGGAGGCTGGCCACGAAGGGCTGTGACCGTAA
>PVLC010031698.1:0-18601 GCA_004027655.1 Graphiurus murinus
GGTACTAGGGATTGAACTCAGGGGCGTTCTACCTCCGAGCTACACCCCCAGCCCTAGTTTTTATTCTTTTATTTTGAAACCGGGTCTCACTAAGTTGCAGAGTGCCTCACTAGGTAGCTGAGGCTGGCCGCGAACCCGGATCCTCCGGTCTCAGCCTCCCGAATGCTGGGATTACAAGCGTGCGCCACCACGCCCGGCTCCTATTTTTAATTCTTTATTTTGAAACCGAGTCTCACTAAGTTGCGGAGGGCCTCACTAGGTAGCTGAGGCTGGCCTCGAACCGGGATCCTCCGGTCTCAGCCTCCCGAATGCTGGGATTACAAGCGTGCGGCCGGCTTTGTGTTTTTTTTTAAAAGACGACATAAAACTTTACTTCTAACACTATAAACAAAGGTCTAAGCCAGGCAAGATGAATGTGTTGGGAACAAAGAGGTGTGGTGTGTGTGTATGTGTGTCTGCTGGGGATGGACCCAGGGACATTCTATCTCCAACTTACACCCTCAGTGCTTTTTTTTTTTTTTTTTGCGGTAGTGGGGATTGAACTCAGGGGCATTCCACCTCTGAGCTACACCCCCAGTCCTATTTTTTTTTTTTTTTTTGTGGTACTGGGGATTGAAATCAGGGGCATTCAACCTCCGAGCTATACACCCAGCCCCATTTTAAAATTTTGAAACAGGGTCTCACTAAGTTGCGGAGTGCCTCACTAGGTAGCTGAGGCTGGCCTCGAACCCGGATCCTCTGGTCTAAGCCTCCCAAATGCTGGGATTACAAGCGTGCACCACAACGCCTGGCTCCAGTTGGCATTTTTAAAAAATCTTATTCTTTTGTGCACCTGGAAATTGAACCCAGGGGCATTCCACCTTCAAGCTACACTCCCAGTGTGTGTGCGTGTGTGTGTGTGTGTGTGTGTGTGTGTGTGTGTGTGTGTGTGTTTGGAGTGCTGGGGATGGAACCCAGGGGCATTCCACCTCTGACCAGTGTTTCTTTTTTTGAAACCGGGGTCTCGCTGGGTTGCTGAGGGCCTCAGTAAGTTACTGAGGGTGGCTTGAACCTGCGATCCTCCTGTCTTAGCCTCCCAAGTACCGTGACTCCAGGTGTGCGCCACCTGCCTGGCTGAGCCTCGGGTTTAAGAGGGTGATGGGTGAGGAGATGTTGAGCAAAGAACTTGGAGAACACGAAGACTGAGTCGTGTGTGTGTGTCTGCAGGGCCCTGGCTGAGCAGAGGCGAGGAAGGCAGCAGCCATTAGCAGGAAGCAGGCAGGGCCGAGCCTGCTGTGGGCCGGGCTCTCTGGGGGCAGGGAGGTGCAGGCAGAGGTACAGGCGTGGGAGTCTCCCATGCTGGTCCAGGGACTAGTGACAGAAAGCAGGGCGGTGCAGCGGGGTTGGCCCACCCTGCCCGGGTCACCCCAGGAGCAATGGAGGGGACAGAGGTGGCGTGGCCTGGCCTCAGCAAGGCTGGAGTCCTGGCACCTGGGGTGGGCTGCCCCACCACCTGCCCTGGAAGGCCCAGGAGAGCTGGTGTGTTGACCCCTCTATTGCTGACAGTGGAAAGGGCTTGCTCACACTGCATGTTACAGGATGGGAGAATCTCAAAGTATTTCACACAATCCCAGCCTATGCTTATCTGCTTGGAAAGCATTCAAACAAAAACCACAATCAGGAAGCTGGGCATGGGGGAGCACGCCTGTAATCCCAGTGCTTGGGAGGCTGAGATGGGAGGATCGAGGTTCAAGACTCTCGTCAATCTAGTTTTATTTAACGTAGGCATTCTACCTCTGAGCTATACCCCCCAGTCCTATTTTTTAGTCTTTTTGAAACAGGATCTAAGTTGAGGAGAGCCTCACTAAGTAGCTGAGGCTGGCTGTGTACTGGGATTACGAGGGTGTGCCACCACGCCCAGCTGGGAACTCTCTTACATGTCCGACCCCACAATCTGAGGAACACGAAGCCCTGGTCCTGCTGCACCAGTGGTTCTCCCCTCCTTCTGAGCGTTTCCGGCATCTGCACCACCTGGAATCCTGTGCTCCTGTGGCTGACCCCACGGGCCTGCCCAGCCTGCATGGGGGAAGGGCACACAGCTCCATCGACAGTCCTTCACCCGCACCCTGGAAGCTCAAGACTGCCCAGGGGCCTCCGAAACAATACCCATTGTAATGAATTTATTGGAAGGAAACCTAGGTGGGTGGGTGGCTGATGGGAGGGACTGTGCTTGAGCCTCTGAATGCCCTTGCGTGCTGGCTCTCTCGCTTACAGCCTCCGTGAGTGAGAACAGAGCCTGGCTCTCTCGATTTCTGCCACCATGACCCTAGACCCACAGACCCTGCCTTGCATGGACTGAACGCGAGATCTCCAAAAACTGTGAGCAAACAAATCTTCCTTCCTCTAAGTTTGTGGTCAGAGGTTTTGGATCACGCAGTGAGAGTGGAGACAGTCCTGTACCAAACCCTGCCCTCCCCAGGCCTGTTCCAACAGAGCGGCCTTTGTTCTCACTCTGGATGGGGCTGCCCGCACTGCCCGATGCGGGCCCCTCTGGGCAGCAGCAGTTGGCCGAGCCTCCACTTCTGTTTTGCCCACTCACTCTTATCCCTGTGCAGAACTGGTGTAGAGACCTTGGCTTACCGAGGTGAAGTCACAAGGTGAAGTGCTTCAGCAACAAGTCACGGTTAGTCAGTCACCAGTCACAAGCCGAGGACTATCATTTGTGATGGTTCTGCCTTGCCTCATTACCTAGGAGTGGGCAGTCAGCAAAGAACAGACCTCAGCAGCCCGGCTCTGAGGCACATGTGGATTGAACTCAGGGGCATTCTACCTCAGAGCTATACCCTTAGCCCTGTTTTTTATTCTTTATTTTGAAACAGAGTCTCAGTAAGTAGCTGAGGCTGGCCGTGAACCCGGATCCTTCGGTTTCAGCCTCCCGAATGCTGGGATTACAAGCGTGCACTACCACACCCAGCTTCATTTTTCTTTTTTTTTGCGGTACTGGGGATTGAACCCAGGGGCATTCTACCTCCGAGCTATACCCCCAGCCCTATTTTTTATTCTTTATTTTGAAACCGGGTCTCACTAAGTTGCGGAATGCCTCACTAGGTAGCTGAGGCTAGTTCAAACCCGGATCCTCCGGTCTCAGCCTCCTGAATGCTGGGATTACAAGCGTGCGCCACCACGCCCGGCTCCCTTTATTTTTCTTTATTTAGAAACAGGGTCTCAATAAGTTGCGGAGAACCTCACTAAGTAGCTGAGGCTGGCTGTGAATCCCGATCCTCCGTTCTTAGCCTCCTAAGTACTGGGATTATAAGGGTGCACTCTACCACTCCCGGTACAATGCAAATCATTTTAAAGTTGTGGAGCCAGTCGTGGTCCACGCCTGTAATCTCAGTACTTGGGAGGCTGAGACAGGAGGATTGCAGGTTCAATTGCAGGAGTCTAAGTAGTGAGATTCTCATCAATGTAGTGAGACCCCATTTCAAAATAAAAAATAAAGTAGGGCTGGGGTGTAGTTGGGAGACAGAATTTCCCTGGGCTCAATCCCCAGTGCCACACACACACACACACACACACACAACGGCTGTGGGGATGGTCTTCTACACTAGTAAGTATCCACACTAGTAGTAAGGCTCTTTGTTCTCTCACCACCCAGTGCTGACTAGGGCAGCACTTTTTTTTTTTTTTTTTTTTTTTTTGCTGTACTGGGAATGAACCCAGGGGCATTCTACCTCCGAGCTACACCCCCAGCCCTATTTTTGATTCTTCGTTTCCTCCGAGAACTTTCCCTTTGTGCTCAGCTTGGCGAAAATGGCCTGGCTCCCAGCTCCCGGGCTTTGCAATGCCTTCCTCACGAAGCTCAATCATTTCTAGCCGTTGACCTAAGTGACGGGTGTGTGGCTCCTGCTTTCACTGGGACACTTAGGTGCCACCTCGATACTGTTGTCTCGGGGCCCAGGAGGCTGGAGAGGAGAGTCAGTGGAGCGTCAGAGCAGGTGACATGGACGCGCCGTCTCATGAGCGCTGTGCATGGTACCCCAAACGACTTCTGTGATGAACAAGCCAGCTGATGACAGATCAGCTTAACAGACCTGAATGGTGAGACTGGCCCCTAGTGGCAGAGACGGGACGTGAGCTCATGCTGCTGTGCGGCGGCGCAGGAGGATGTGACAAGCGGGGAGCCCAAGGATTTCACAGTAAAACGTCCCCCTAACCAGGCATGGAGGCACTGGCCTGTAATCCCAGTGCTGGGGAGGCCGAGACAGGAGGATTGCAGGTTTGTGACCAGCCTCAGCAACCTAGCCAGATCATCAACTTAATGAGACCGTTTCTTTTTTTTTTTTTTTTCAGTACTGGGGATGGAACCCAGGGGCATTCTACCTCTGAGCTATACTCCAGGCCTGTTCCAACAGAGCTGCCTTTTGTTCTCACTCTGGATGGGGCTCACTAAGTTGTGGAGGACCTAAGTACCTGAGGCCGGCCGTGAACCCAAGTACTAGGATTACAAGTGTGCGCCACCACCCCTGGCTGAGACTCTGTTTAAAAAAAAAAAAAAAAAAAAAAAAAAACGGTATATGTAGTGTGGATGTAGAATGTCCCTGGGTTCAACTCCTAGTAACAAAATGACAGCAAACCCACCCCCCAGCCACCCCAGGGCAGCTGGCAGTCACAGGAGGCACACAGGGTACGGGCTGTATCCTGGTGTACACAACCGTGCTAGCTGTGTCCTTTGCTGCGGGCAGACAATGCTCGGGAGAAGGGCGTGGGGTGACCACCCGATGCCACGTGTAGGCTTGAGCGCAAAATCACCCAGATAATCCAGGCAGCACAGAACACAGAGAAACGCAAAGGAGAAAGGAGAACTTTTGTTTAGAAGTTTCCCTCGGCCACGCCATGCCAGCCCACCGAGGCCTGGACGACAGTGTCCACGGCGGGGGAGGCCCTGCGCACACACCAGGCAGGGCCTCCTTGGAGCAGAACCAGTACAGTGGCCCGGGCAGGACTCCAACACCATCTTGGGGGGAATTTAACGTACACACAGGGCCATTAGAACGCACAAATCAGTAAGTGAGCTCCGAAGGGCGGAGGGAGACGACGCCAGGAGCTGTAGCGGCCTACTTCTTTTCCGTGCCAGACATTCCACTTCTAAATATGGAAAATAAAACATACAGAAGATACAGAACATCCAACAGAAACAGCCTAAAAGTAAAATCAAAGACAACACTATTTATTTCTGTATATCAAGACTACAAAGAGCATTTAAACACTTAATTTATTATTCAAATTAAGAAATTATACATTTTTTTGATAATGGTCATTGTCTTAAAAGTGTCATTCAGTCTCCCCACATTTATTTATTTATTACTTTTTTACTTTTTGTAGTACTGGAGATGGAACCCAGGGGCATTCTACCTCCAAGTTATACCCCCAGACCAATTTTATTCTTTTTTATTTTGAAACAGGGTCTCACTAAGTTGCAGAAGGCCTCACTAAGTAGCGGAGGCTGGTCTTGAACCTGCGATCCTCCTGTCTCAGCCTCCCAAGTACTGGGATTAGAAGCGTGCGCCACCACGCCCGGCTGGTCTCCCCACATTTAAAAGTATATTGCTAATTGTGGTCGATTAGCTACGCCAGCACGGCCGGCCTCCAGCACCACAGACGCTGGACGTGTGGGAGGCTGCCGTCCTCCTGGTGCCAGCACAGGCCCTGCGCGGCCGGCACTCCCAGCGGCTTCTGTTTTTGAGGCGGAGCTCAGCCAGCAACAGTCAGGTCCTGATAAAGTGCCTATGTGAGAATCCCCGATGCCCCGGACCCGTGCCAGGGACACCTGTCTTCATCTCAAAGCAGCAGCACGGAGCAGGGTGGCCAGGGCGAGGGGCGGTGCAGCCGGGCGAGGAGGGCGCGTGGTCACGGAGAGACGCAGCCCGCCACTTTGGTTCAAATGACTTTAATAGAAGTAGACGTGCCTACTCTCCCGAGCTGCTCGCTACAGCTGACACTCGGCGGCGGCGGCAGGGGGCCCTCCTCCTCAGCCTCCCGAAGCTCTCCAGGCACAGAGCGGAGCCAGACCACCATGACGCAGGCCCACGCTGCACCAAAAACAAGCAGCTCGCCCCGGCTGGGAAATGGCTTACAAAGCACAGCAATACTACCGTCACCTATTTTCCAAACCTAACCATTCACTTTGGGAAAAGGCAGCAGGAAAATGCCTTCAGTTTTAACAATTAGGCTTGTAAACAATCAACCACATGAGAAGCAGTGGCCAGAGCGGTGTGCAGCCCGGAGCGGGCGCGGCTCAAACCCAGCGGCAGAGCCAAAGCTTCCTCTTTGGTTAATTTCACTGAGTTGCCACTAGTCTAAAATCTGTGCTCTTCTTGGCGAAATGACTAAATCAGCCACATGGCACAAAACTATCGTTATTTTAAATTATTTGAAAAGCAATGTCCATCTAAATAAGTGACCAGTTGTAATAAAAATCAGCTAAAAAGTGAAGGGGAGGAATGCCGGAGGAGCAGCCTGGCGAGCTGGGGCCCAGCCCGAGCACTCCCGGGGTCTGTCAGGTCGGAGCCCGCTCCGCTCCTCTCCGCCCCGCTCAGCTCAGCTCGAAGCCGGCAGCACACTCAATGGCGTAGAGCAGCTTGCTTCGCAGCAGGGTCTCATCGTAGAACTCGGGCAGCTTCAGCAGGTTCATGCAGGTGCTGGCCGTGGGCAGCCTCTCGAGGTCCGAGCCTCCGTTGTGGATGCAGAACGCAGGGTACAGCTCCTGGAAGACAGCGAGGGCACAGGCCGCCTGACGCTCTGGCCGCGGAAGTGGTGTGGAGGCGCACAGGCTTGCTGCATGCTGCCAGAACACGCTACTTGGCCCCGGGACTCGAGCTGCACGACACTGCGCTGGCCGAGCTCCAGGGAGGCAAGCTTGCAGTGAACGGGCCTGGGAATTTCTTCTCTAGTTTTTATTTTTTGTGGTACTGGGGATGGAACCCAGAGGCCTTCTACCTCCAGGCTACACCCCTAGACCTATTTTATTTTTTATTTGAAAATAGGGTCTCACTAAGTTGCCGAGGCTGGCTTTGAACCTGTGATCCTCCGGTCTCCAACTCTGAAGTACCTACTGGGACTGCGGGCGCGTGCCACGCAGCAGTCCATCACACAGCTCATAAGCACATTTAAGAGCAGTGTTGGCAGGGGCCAGGGGCAGGGGTGGGACCAGCATGGGACCTGAGCGTGGGTCTCCCGTGTGGATGCAAGGGAACAGTAGTGCACGGCTCCAGCTAGACCCTGCGGAAACCTGTCACCTTACAGAGAGACGAAGAAGTAACCCAGCTCCTCCAGTAATACAATTACAAGACAAAAGAGGGAGGAGGGACGTGAAAGAGGAGAAGAGATTAGACAGCCATGTCAAGAGGACCTGCCAGCAGCCGTGAGAAGGGAGGAGGAGTTGCTGCTGGGACTGGAAGGGGCCCGGGCCTGAGCGTGCCAGCCACGCGCTCTCCCAGGAGCGCCATCCCCGGCCACCTGCTGCTTGTTTCCCATCCCGTGACTCCATCCTGCAGTCCTGGCTCTCTCTGGGTTTAGGCTGTGAGCAGGTCACGGCATCTCCCTAGAGGCACTGTGCTGCTTCTCCACTGTGCAAGTCCCCATGCAAGAGTAACCTCGAGGAGCCGGGCGTGGTGGCGCACGCCAGTAATCCCAGCATTCGGGAGGCTGACACCGGAGGATCTGGGTTTGCGGCCAGCCTCAAACCTAGTGAGGCACTCCGCAACTTAGTGAGACCCTGTTTCAAAATAAAGAATAAAAAATAGGGCTGGGGGTATAGCTGGGAGGTAGAACGCCCCTGAGTTCAATCCCCAGTACCGCCAAAAAAACCAAAACAAAACAAAAAAAACAACAAAAAACAAAAACCAACAACAAAAAACAAATACACAGCGGCCACATCTTCCCCTTACACACGAATACCTGCCAGGCATTTGAAATGCGAGAGATGTAGCCCAACTGGGCATGGTGGTGCATGCCTAAGACCTTGGTGCCTGGGAGGCTGAGAAAGGAGGATTCCAGGTCTGAGGAAAGCCTCAGTAACTTAGTGAGACTCTCAAAAACTAAAAATGGCTGGGCATGGTGGCACACACTTGTAATCCCAGTACTTGGGAGGTTGAGACAGGAGGATTGAAGGTTCAAGGACAGCCTCAGCAAGTAGTGAGACCCTGTTTCAAAATAAAGAATAAAAAATTGGGCTGGGGGTGGAGCTCAGAGGTAGAATGCCCCTGGGTTCAATCCCCAGTACCACAGACACCAAAAAACAAAACAAAACAACAACAAAACTCAAAAACCTAGAAAGGGCTGGAGGTATAACTCGGAGGTAGAATGCTCCTGGGTTCAATCTCTAGTGAAGAAGGAAAAAAAGGAATAAATAGTGGCTATCTTCTTTTTTTTTTTTTTTTTTTTTTTTTTGCGATACTGGGGATTGAACGCAGGGGCGTTCTACCTCCGAGCTATACCCCCAGCCCTATTTTTTTATTCTTTTATTTTGAAACAGGGTCTCACTAAGTTGCGGAGTGCCTCACTAGGTAGCTGAGGCTGGCCCCGAACCTGGATCCTCCGGTCTCAGCCTCCCGAATGGTGCACCACCACGCCCGGCTAGTGGCTATCTTCTAACCACTGCAGTGGAAGATGGAGAAAACAATTAAGTCAATGTTCCCATACTGGTTTTGTTTTAGTTTTTATACTGGAGATTGAACCCAGAAGCATTCTACTTCCAAGCTAACCCCCAGGTCTTTTTATTATTTTATTTATTTTTGGTACTGGGGATTGAACCCAGAAGCATTCTACCTCCAAGTTATACTCCCAGTCTGATTTTTCTTTTCTTACTTGCAAACAGGATCTCACTAAGTTTTGGAGGGTCTCTCTAAATTGCCAAGTCTGGATTCGAAGCTGGGATCCTCCTATCTTAACCTCCCAAGTACTAGGACTATAAACATGCACCACCACGCCCAGCTTTATTGTTTTATTTTGAAACAGGGTCTGGCTAAGTCTTCTAGGCTGGCGTTGAACCTGGGTTCTTCCTGCCTCAGCCCCCCATGAAATGGGATTACAGGCGAGCTCCATGGGGACCAGCTTATATTCTTTTATCTTGAGACAGGGTTTCCCCTTAGTTAAGGAGGCTGGTCTCGATTTGCAGTCCTCCTGCCTCAGCCTCCCGAGCAGCTGGGATTATAGCATGCACCACTGCTCCCGTCCATAGTCCACAAAAGCCGTACAGCGATACAGGTCTTCCTATTGTTAAATATGAACTTCATTTAAGAAATACACGTGAGTCAGGCGTGGTGGCGCATACTTGTAATCCCAGTACTTGGGAGGCTGAGATAGGAGGATTGCAGGTTCACAGCCAGCCTCAGCTACTTAGTGAGGCCCTGTTTCAAAATAAAGAATAACAAATAGGGGTGGGGGTATAGCTTGGAGGTAGAATGCCTCTGGGTTCCACCCCCAGTACTTGGAGAAAAAAAAAAAAAGAAAAAGAAAAAAGAAGCTGGGTGTGGTGGTACACACCTGTAATCCCAGTACTTGGGAAGCTGAGAAGAGAGGATGAGCCGGGCGTGGTGGCACACGCTTGTAATCCCAGCATTTGGGAGGCTGAGACCGGAGGATTCGGGTTCGCGGCCAGCCTCAGCTACCTAGTGAGGCACTCTGAAACTTAGTGAGGCCCTGTTTCAAAATAAAAGAATAAAAAAATAGGGCTGGGGGTATAGCTCGGAGGTAGAACGCCCCTGAGTTCAATCCCCAGTACTGCAAAAAAAAAAAAAAAAAAAAAAAGAGGATGGCAGGTTTGCATTGAATCTCCAGTACCATGAGGAAAAAAAAAGGTATGTAATATGTACTAAAGACAACTGTCTTTATTTCTAATTAAAGTTTATTTACTGCTTTAAATCCCTCATAAGAATGATAGAACAGGAGCTGGGCGTGGTGGCGCACCCTTGTAATCCCAGCATTCGGGAGGCTGAGACAAGAGGATCCGGGTTCGCGGCCAGCCTTAGCTACCTAGTGAGGCACTCCGCAACTTAGTGAGACCCTGTTTCAAAATAAAGAATAAAAAATAGGACTGGGGGTGTAGCTCGGAGGTAGAATGCCCCTGAGTTCAATCCTCATAACTGCAAAAAAAAAAAAAAAAAAAAAAGAATGTTTGAACAGGAACCACAGGAGAACCGGAAATAACATTTATTTATTGCTCAGCATTCTGAGTACTGGGGAGGCTGAGAGAGGAGGATGGCAGGTTTGAGGACAGCCTCAACAATGTAGCAAGGTCCTCAGTAACTCAGACCCAGCCTCGAAATAAAAAATAAAAAAGGGTTGGGGCATAGCTTAGACATAGAATGTCCCTGGGAACACCCCCCTCCCCAAATAAACAAAAAACACACAAGAAGGGAAAGTATCCCATTTTTGAGACAGAAAAGCACTCCGGTGGCAAGACCATCAGGTGCTGGCAAAGAGCCTGGGTAAGTGGATGCGTGAGACGTATTTTGCAGTGAAATGCCACAGTTTAGTGTTTCTTTCATAATGCTAATTGAATTTCCTACTTGGAACCTTAAAAATGAAAAAATGAAGCTCTCTATTGAAGCCCAAGTCAAGGGCACCATTCTGTGCATAATTAAATACAGTAAAACGGGAATTTGCATTAATTCAGAGTAAGAAAAGTCGTCCATTTATCATGGGGCCTGATGGTAACTTAATTTTGTACAGCCCTTTAATGTGTTTTCTATCTGTGACAATCACATTTGTTAAACATATTAAGCTTTAATTGGCCTCAGCAGCCCGCGCTGAGCAGCTCAGGGCCTCTGGATGACGCCGGGCCCTCACTGTCTGCGGACAGTCCCTGCAGCCGTCCAGCAGCACACTGCGCCGGCCGACAGGGAGGCCCCAACGCTTCGTTCTGTGTGCGCTGCTGGGGGCCGAGCCCGGGGCCTTCTACTTCCATGCTTCCATGCTGGAGCAGTTGGCTGGCCAGCCAGGAGAACCACGTCTTTCAGGACCACGTGGCACAGGTGTGTGGTTTTTTTTTTCCCTCATGGTACTGGGGATTGACCCAGGGATTCTACCTTCAAGCTACACCCCAGGCCTTTTTGTTATGAAACAGGGCCCCACTAAGTTACAGGTGTGTGCCACTACATCTGGCTCGGAAGGTCTTTTAATCAGTGAGTTTACCCTCCCTCCTTTTCTTGTAACAGTTCAGGTTTCTCTTATTTTTTTGGTGGTACTAGGGATTGAACTCAGGGGCATTCTACCTCCAAGCTATACCCCAAGCCCTTTTTATATTTTATTTGGAAACAGGGTCTAAGTTGCGGAGAGCTCCACTAAGTTGCTGAGGCTGGCTTCCTGGCTCAGCCTCCCAAGAACTGGGATTATAGGCGTGTGATACCACACCCAGCTTGCTACCTCTTTTTTAAAGATTAAAAAAAAAGCCGGGCGTGGTGGCGCATGCTTGTAATCCCAGCATTCGGGAGGCTGAGACCGGAGGATCCAGGTTCGCGGCCAGCCTCAGCTACCTAGTGAGGCACTCCACAACTTAGTGAGACTCGGTTTCAAAATAAAGAATAAAAAGTAGGGCTGGGGGTATAGCTCGGAGGTAGAATACCCCTGAGTTCAATCCCCAGTACCACAAAAAAAAAAAAAAAAAAAAAAAAAGCCATATGTGGTGATGCATGCTTGTAATCCCAGTACTTGGCAGGCTGAGGCAGGAGGATCACATATTCCAGGACAGTCTCTGCAAGTAGTGAGACTCTTGTTAACCTAGAGAGATCCTGTTTCCAAATAAGAAATAAAATTGAGTAGAAAGCCCCTGAGTTCCATCTCCAGCACCATAAAAAATATTAAGTTTCTTTGCTTTTGCTTACATACAGCAAGTGTTTCCCTGAGGCTGGGGAAAGCACAGCCCGAGATGTGCTGTCGGTCTGAGACTGGTGATTCCCACCACAGATGTCACCTGAAGCAAGGTTTGCTCCCAGGCAATCATGGCCAAAGAGCACACCGCCAAACGAATCGTTCATCCTGTGAGCACACCACCAAAGCAACAAGAAAAGCACAAACCCAGGGCTTAAGCGGCTCAAAGCGCCAGCTTCAAAGCTGGGTACCTTGAACCCCAAGAGCGGGGGCCGAGAGCAGCTGGTGACAAACTTGAGCAGCTTGCGCTTCTCCTCGTCTGTGAAGCCCTCTACAACTCTCCAAAAGGTTTTGATGACAGGATGATCGGCAGAATAGCCGCCTGCGACAAAAGGAACACGGTCGTTAGAGGCAAAGCACCCAGCAGGCTCTCCTCTCCTCTCCTCCAGCGAGCGCTGCAGGAGGAGCCCGGGCCCCACGCCGGCCAGCACCGCACCACGGGTTAGGGCCCCACTGAACCCAGAGGCATTCTACGGCCCAGCTACACCCCCAGTCCTATTTTATTTTGAAAAGCAGGGTCTTGCTAGGTTGATGGAGCCTCAATACTTGCTGGGGCTGCCCTCAAACCTGTGATTCTCCTGTCTCAGCCTCTCAAGTACAGAAATTATAGGCGTGCGTCACCACGCTCGGGTTTGGCTTGACCTTTTTATTTATTTATTAATTTATTTTTGCGGTACTGGGGATTGAACCTAAGGGTATTCTACCTCCAAGCTACACCCCCAGCCCTATTTTTTATTCTTTATTTTTGAAATAGGGTCTCACTAAGTTGTGGAGAGCCTCACTAGGTAGCTGAGGCTGGCCATGACCCCGGATCCTCCGGTCTCAGCCTCCCAACTGCTGGGATTACAAGCGTGGGCCACCACGCCTGGCTTATTCTTTATTTTGAAACAAGGTCTCACTAAGTTGCAGAGGGCCTAAGTAGCTGAGGCTGGCTGAGAACCTGGATCCTCCTGTCTCAGCCTCCCAGGTACTGGGATTACAAGTGTGTGCCACCACACTGGCTGGCCTTTTGATTTTTTTTTTTGCGGTACTGGGGATTGAACTCAGGGGCCTTCTACCTTCGAGCTATACCCCCAGCCCTATTTTTTATTCTTTATTTTGAAACCGAGTCTCACTAAGTTGCGGAGTGCCTCACTAGGTAGCTGAGGCTGGCTGCGAACCTGGATCCTCCGGTCTCAGCCTCCCGAATGCTGGGATTACAAGCGTGCGCCACCACGCCCGGCTTATTTTTTATTCTTTATTTTGAAACTGGGTCTTGCTAAGTTGCAGAGTGCCTCACTGGGTAGCTGAGGCTCGCTTTGAACCCGGATCCGGTCTCAGCCTCCCAAATGCTGGGATTACAAGTATCGCCACCACGCCCGGCCTGGCCTTTTGATTTTGATAAGATGCTAAAGCTGGTCTCAAATTTGTGTTCTTCCTGCCTCAGCCTCCGGAGGAGCGGGGGTCACAGTGTGTTCCACTGTGTGGGATGCTCTCAAAGGTACCAGGGCAACAAACTGCAGCAGAGACTCCCAGGTTCCATCATGTCTGTCTGTGAAAGCTGATTCTAAGAAACACCTGCCCCCAGTCTGGCTGCTGGCACACACCTGTGAGCCCAGTACGTGGGAGGCTGAGACAGGACAGTCACAGGTGCAAGGACAGCCTCAGCAATATAGTGAAAACCTCAGCAACTTAGCGAGAACTTGTTTCAAAATAAAATATAATAAATAGGGCTGGGGGTGTAGCTTGGAGATAGAATGCCCCTGGGTTCAATCCCCAGTATCCCCCTCCCCCGCATCCCCCCCACACAAATGAAGAAAAAGAAACCTTTGCCCCTAATTCTTTGGAGACGATGGGAGGGTCGGAGGGTCAAAGGAGACCAGAGTGGAGTGGGGACTCGAGGCCACAGGCTGACGGCAGGCGCCCACCCTGAGAACTCCGTTGGCTAGACATCAACACCGTGGTTGTGCAGAGCCTGATGAGCCGGGCTCTCCACACGGCGCACACGCCTACAACCCCGGAGACACTGGGTGGCCATTTCTTTTTTGGTTACTGGGGGTTAAACCCCGGGGCATTCTACATCTGAGTGACACCACCTGCCCTATTTTATGGCTGGGATTATTTCTGATAGAGTCAGCCAGGTATCTGGCCTACATGATGTTAGTATCTGCTAATTGTGTCACCTCTATGATAATAAGGTTTAGACCATGGCTAACCACCAACCCTGCATGCGATAAGACCACCATTCTAAAACATAATATCTGTTTCTTTTTTTTTTTTTTTTTTTTTTTGCAGTACTGGGAGTTGAACTCAGGGGCATTCTACCTCCGAGCTATACCCCCAGCCCTATTTTTTTTTATTCTTTATTTTGAAACCGAGTCTCACTAAGTTGCGGAGTGTCTCACTAGGTAGCTGAGGCTGGCCGCGAACCCGGATCCTCCGGTCTCAGCCTCCCGAATGCTGGGATTACAAGCGTGCGCCACCACGCCCGGCTATAATATCTGTTTCTTACAGCTTTTAATCTTGTTAAGTGCTTCCTAAAACTAAAATACTTGCTATATATTGTTCCCTCATTGTTAAATACACGACAGGAATAACATCAATAAAATACCTTAAGTGCATTAATTGGCACCAAAGTGAGCACAATAATATTCCAAACCTATTTTGGAGAATAGTGAGGGACAGTAAAGGTGCAAGCTTTCAGTGGGCGGGGCAAAGGAAAGGCAAGGTGGTTTCCATTCCTAAACTTACAACTCGAGTGGTACAAGGTAACCGTAGGCATCATTGCCTTCACAGAAGATCTGAGCTCAAGTGCTTACAGATCAGCTGCAGAAGGGAGAGGCACTCGCACACATGCACACACACACATGTATTTAGACAGAAGGGAGAGGCGCGTGCACACATCCACACACACATGTATCTAGACAGAGAAGCAATTCTTAGCAAATTTAGAATTCTATAGCTGTCAACACCAGTCAGTTTTGGAACATGTCCATATCTTCAAACACTTCTTACTTACACCTCACAGACAACCACTTATCTGCTGCCTGTGTAAATGTGCTTTTAGGGTGAAAAAAATTACCATTTAATCTATGTTTAAGTGTATAATTCAGGATTTTGAGGTACTGGGGATTGAACCCAGGCACATTCTATCACCGAACTACACCCCCAGCCCTATTTTTTATTCTTTATTTTGAAACAAGATCTCACTAAGTTGTGGAGGGCCTTACTAAGTAGCTGAGGCTGGCCGTGAACCAGTGATCCTCCTGTCTCAGCCTCCCAAGTACTGGGATTACAAGCATGGGCCACCAAGACCAGTAATTCAGGGGTTTTAATGAATAGAAACTTTGATACCATTAAGCAGTAACTGCCCCTTCCTATTTTTCCCAGGCCTGAGTAATCTCTAACCTACTTTATTACTATTATTACTATTGTTGTTAATTTTGTGTGGTACTGGGGCGTGCCTGGTCAGCACTTGAGTGTGCCATGTAAACTGCCTACATAAAACATACCTGAATAGTTCGTAAAGGATTTTAGGTCCTCCAGACTTATGGGAACTTGTGCACCAGAAATTAATACCTGAAAAATAAGTTTAAGTAGTAAAAATGGAGGGACATTTAAAGAAAGCTATTTTATTTCCTGAAACGACTGTGTCCCTGAGATTCACCAGTTAGGGTACCTGAATTTCCTGCTGATCAAACATCCGCAGCCACTCCAGGCTGACGACGTTGGCCAGGCCCTGTCGGAAGGCCAGGCAGTGCGGGCGGATCTGCTTGTTGAGCCTGTAGTCGGCGACCAGGTGGATGTAGGCGATGCGGTTAGCGCTGGTGACAGGGATGTCCTTCCCACCACATTTTAGTTCAACCACCTGGGAGTAAAAACGAGAGGGTAAAACAAACGGAAAAACAAATGTTTCAAACAAAGAACGTAAATATGAAACTATTGCCAGGGGTGTGGCGCACACCTGGAACCCCAGTACTAGGGAAGCTGAGAAAGGAGGATCAGTCTCAGCAACCTAGCGAGACCCTGTTTTTTTTTTTTTTTTTTTTGTGGTACTGGAGAATGGAACACAAAGGCCTTTTACCTCTAGGCTATACTCCCAGACCTATTTTATATTTTATTGGGAAACAGGGTCTCATTAAGTTGCTGAGCCTCACTAAGTTGCTGAGGCTGGTTTTGCACCTGTGATCCTCCTGTCTCAGCCTCCCAACTACTAGGATTACAAGTATGCGCCACCACACCTGGCTGTGAGACCCTGTTTCAAAATAAAAGGGCTGGGAATTTTGCTCAGAGGTAAAATGCCCCTGGTTTCAATCCTTAGTAGCAAAAAACAAACAACTTCCAAATAAACAACGACAAAAAACCCCACAGAACCAGTATAAACCACCACTGTATGGAGATTCAAAGACAAACCTTGAAGGGAATCTGGCAATTTTCTTTTTTTTTTGCGGTACTGGGTATTGAAATCAGGGGCATTCTACCTTTGAGCTATACCCCCAGTCCTATTTTTTTATTCTCAATTTTGAAACAGGGTCTCACTAAGTTGAGGAGTGCCTCACTAGGTAGCTGAGGCTGGCCGAGAACCCAGATCCTCTGGTCTTAGCCTCCCAAATGCTGGGATTACAAGCGTGCACCACAACCCTGGCTTGGAATCTGGCAATTTCATTTGAAAAGATTAGAGATCACAGCCAGGTGTGGTGGAATATGCCTGTAATCCCAGTACTTGGGAGGCTGAGACAGGAGGATTGCAGGTTTATGGCCAGTCTCAGCAACTTAGCGAGGTCCATCAGCAAATTAGCAAGATCCTGTTTCAAAATAAAAAATAAAATACAGCTGGAATGTAGCTTGCAGATAGAATGCCTCTAGGTTCAAACTCTGGAACCCGATCCCACCAAAGGGATTACTGATCAGGAAGTGCCAGCACATGAATCAAATAATCACCATAAGTCAGAAGTAAAAAAGGGATTCACTGTGGAGAAAATTGAAAGAAGGCTGTAGCAAAAAGAAGACATATTTACAGTGTTACTAAGACCGCTCTTTGTATTTCTATGTTATTACAACTGTAAGGTACTTTAATTTGGATTTAAAGGGCAATGGTTGCATTAGAGAAAACTGAGGAGCCAATTTCTTATGTGGATACACAGGGTG
This sequence comes from Graphiurus murinus, assembly GCA_004027655.1. Lineage (NCBI taxonomy): Eukaryota > Metazoa > Chordata > Mammalia > Rodentia > Gliridae > Graphiurus > Graphiurus murinus. Next base: position 17,038 of record PVLC010031698.1, read on the forward strand.
AAGAGAACCCAGCCATACTCACAGACTTTGCAGGTCTAGAGCAGGGGTCAGAAAATGCTCCTATGTGCTGGGTGGGTGGTGCCCAGCTGTAATTCCAGGGCCTGGGGAAACTGAGGCAGGAGGATAAAGAGTTTGAAGCCAGCCTGGGTAATGTAGTGAGATCCTGTTTTGTGTGTGTGTGTAAGCGCACGCGCGTGTACGTGCTCGTATTGCTGGAGATTGAACTCAGGGGCATTCTACCTCTGAGCTACATCCCCAGCCCTACTTTTTGTTCTTTACTTTGAAAGAGGGTCTCACCAAGTTGCAGAGGGCCTCACTAAGTAGCTGAGTCTGGCCACGAACCTGGATCCTCCTGTCTCAGCCTCCCAAGTACTGGGATTACAAGCGTGCGCCACCATGCCTGGCTTGCTTTAAACTTGACTGCTCTGCTTCTTCCTGCTTCACATTTTAAATGATGACTCAATCTTTCTTACTAGTTCACTTTTGCATTTTGGAACTGTTGAGGCTAGGCTAACAATGAGCTTTCAACCTCTTGTCTTTTGGCTGAATAACGAGAGCGTTCATTACCTTAATTCCTTCACTTGTAAGCAGCTGACAGTCCATCTGTTACACAAGCCTCGAGAGGCCAACTGCGTATTTCTGTATGTAGCACAGCACCTTCCTCTAAATGGATTAAAGTCGGGTAATAAATGATGATGTGCTTGTGCAATTGGGAGACAAAGGACCAGTGAAGTTTTCAGTGAAAGGAACTTCCAAAGCCACTATCACTACGTATGTTCAGATAAACTGGAATTTCTAATAACTTATCTAGGGTTATTCCACCTCTGAACTAAACCCAAGTCCTTTTTAAAATTTTTATTTTGAAGCCAGGCCTGGTGGCACATGCTTCTGATCCCAGTACTTGAGAGGCTGAGACAGGAGAATTGAAGGTTCGAGGCCAGCCTCAGTTACTTAGTGAGACCCACCACACTGGCTTACACTAAAGATCTAATTAGAAGAATTAAGAAATTTGGTGGTAAAGCCACCTAATTTAGGGGGAGATCATCTTAGTAATTTCAGTAGAAATAAATGTAAATAGCTAGTCTACGGTGTAGGGTTAAGTTTATAAAATAACATGATTTAAAGATCTATCATATGCAAATACTTCACTGTGCTGGCTGGTTATATTAATCAGTCTTCCCTTTTAAAATAATGCTTCTGCCGGGCGTGGTGGCGCATGCTTGTAATCCCAGCATTCAGGAGGCTGAGACCGGAGGATCCGAGTTCGCGGCCAGCCTCAGCTACTTAGTGAGGCACTCCGCAACTTAGTGAGACTTGGTTTTAAAATAAAGAATAAAGAGCCGGGCGTGGTGGCGCACGCTTGTAATCCCAGCATTCGGGAGGCTGAGACCGGAGGATCCAGGTTCGAGACCAGCCTCAGCTACCTAGTGAGGCACTCTGCAACTTAGTGAGACCCGGTTTCAAAATAAAGAATAAAAAATAGGGCTGAGGGTATAGCTCGGAGGTAGAGCGCCCCTGAGTTCAATCCCCAGTACCGCAAAAAAAAAAAAAAAAAAAAAAAAAT
>PVLC010031699.1:0-18624 GCA_004027655.1 Graphiurus murinus
TCAATCCCCAGTACCGCAAAAAAAAAAAAAAAAAAAAAGGGTTGGAGAAGCTGGGCGTGGTGGTGCACACTTGTAATCCCAGCATTCAGGAGGCTGAGACGGGAGGATCTGGGTTTGCGGCCAGCCTCAGCTACCTAGTGAGGCACTCTGCAACTTAGTGAGACTTGGTTTCAAAATAAAGAATAAAAAATAGGGCTGAGGGTGTAGCTTGGAGGTAGAATGCCCCTGAGGTCAATCCCCAGTACTGCAAAAAAAAAAAAAAAAAAAAAGGGTTGGAGGGTTCTTGAAGCCCTAAGGTAGCCGTGTCTAAGTCAGGTGGCTCATGGTACCTGAATCCTCATCCAGCCATTCGAAGGTGAAAATGTCCTGTCTCGAGGAGGTAAGGGCAAACTGAAGTACACATCCTGGAGGTCTAGGACGGAGTAATGGGTTTGCCAGGGTGGTAGACTGCTTAATAAAGTATATGGATTAGGTACGGTTGGATGTATGTCCTCAACTCGACGGTTTACCTCCCTTAAGTCCTGTACTGGCGGGTAATCGTTTCCCTTTGGCTTCTTAATGGGGAGGAGAGGGATATTCCAAGCCGACTGACTGGCTGTGTTTCAAAATACCAGCCTCTAAGAGTCTTTGTATGTGAGTTGTGATCCCCCGTCAGGCCTGTTGGGGCACTGGGTATTGATGGGCCCTGACCGGCTGGGTGCCGGGCTTTAGCCCCACTAAGATTGGGGCTCGGTGTTTTGCCATTCCAATACCTGCCATCTCTGCCCAAGCCTCAGGGAAGTCCCGTACCCATACATCTATGGATAGAGGCAGTTCTTGGGGTCCAGGGCTCTCGTATATCCTGTACTAATCACTCAACATCATAGTCAGTACCTGAATGGGGCGTTTCTCACCATCAGTCACTTGTATACCACCTTCTTCGAAATGAATTTGAGCTCTAATCTTAGCCAGGAGATCTCGCCCCATTAAAGGGGCAGGACACTCAGGAATGACCAGGAATGAGTGTGAGACTTGTTTAGACCCCAAGTTCACTTTCCGCTGTGTGGTTCATTGGTAAGGTTTAGAACCTGTTGCCCCTTGTACCCAACTAGTCTTTGATGAGAGCTTTCCCCCAGGTTTATTGAGCTCCAGTGTCCACTATAAAGTCCACCGGTTTCCCCTCCACTTTCAAAGTTATCCAGGACTCAGGGAGGGGAGCTGAGTCCCGTCACCTCTAGTCACTTTCTTCCCCTGCAAGTAGGACCCTAGCGGGCTTTGACTGTACCCCTGGCGGCTTTCACACTTAGCGTTCTTCCTGTTCTTTGGGCACTCCCGAGCCCAGTGTCCCTTCTCTCTGCAATGTGCACACTGGTCTTTTTCTAATCAGTGCAGTCTTCCATAGTCCTGCCAGGCCCTGCTCTGCCTTCCTCTCTTGTCCCTGTCCCCCCCTTGCCCTGCGAAAAATATCCTACCAACTCCTTTTGATATCTCTTATTTTCTTTAGCCTGAAACTTTCTATCTTCCTGTCTCATGTGCTCCTGTCTCTCCTCAGGGGTTTCCCTAGCATTGTATACCTTTTCTGCTACCCGGAGCAGGTCTGGAATAGTTTGGCCCCCCAATCTATCCAGCTTCTGAAGTTTACTCCTGATATCTGGGGCTGCCTGATTCACAAAGGCTAAAATCACGGCTGCCTTTGTTTCCTCTGCCTTAGGATCCATGGGGTGTACTGCCTAAAGGCATCAAGAATTCTTTCTAAGAAAACCGCAGGGCTCTCACTGGGTTCCTGTTTAACTGCATATACCTTGGTCAAAGCTGCTGCATGGAGACTGGCCATTAGAACCTGGCGGCACACTCAGAGATGCTCCCTACCTTCAGCCTGGTCAAAGTCCCAATTCGGGCGAGTCAGGGGAAAGGTCCCATTGATGAGATTCAGCTGAGTGGTCGGTCTTCCGTCATCTCCCAGCACCAACCTCCTGGCTTCAGTCAGGACCCTCTCCCGTTCTTCAGTGGCAAATAGAACTTTAAGTAATTGTTGACAGTCCTCCCAGGTAGGGTTATGAGTGAAAAGAATAGATTCTAGCAAGTCAGTTAATTCCTGTGGTTTCTCAGAGAAGGTGGCGCTCCGAGACTTCCAATTATACAAATCACTGGAGGAGAAGGGTCAGTACTGGTAGATCCTCTCCTCCCTGTCCCGGGCTGGCCCGACAGCCCTCGGAGGCAGTGCCTGAGTAGTTGAAGACGGAGACTCGGGGCTTGTGGACCGGTGGGACCAGGTGCCAAAGGCAGGCCCCAAACTGGCCACCGGAGGGCTCATCAATGACCCGGATGAATCCACTGGGGCAGACCATCTTGTGACCAGTGGGGGAGCATAAGGGGGAGGAACTCCTTCCACATCTAGGTCTAAAAGACTGGGGTATAAGCCTGAGTCCTGCATCACTTTAGGTGGAGCGTTTTCTGACTTGGAGTCTCTGGATGGTCCCTGTGAGGATTTTGCTACCAAAACTTGGGGCCCTGGAGACTTAGGGACAAAGAACTTTAGCCAGGGCCGGGGGGGGGGGGGTTCTACTAATCTTTGCCATGAGAGGATATAAGGCATCTGCTCTGGGTGACTGCTAGGGCCAGGGCCCATGACCATTTCCTGTACCTGAGCGATAATGTTTAGATCCAGAGTCCCCTCCTCGGGTCACCCCACGTTGAAAGTTGGCCACACTGTGGAACAAAAGGTGATTAATTTACCCTTTTTTTTTTTCTTTACCCCCAGTGAGAGATCATGTGCCTGAGTTCTGAAATCAGAAAAATGATTAACCATCAGAGACAGGGGAGTTAATGGAGTCTGTCCCATTATGGAGAAATAGAGAAAGGCTATGGGCACAAGGAAGAAACTGATAATCAGATAGACAACACGACTTGGACAGGAGACAACTGACAAACACTGAACAAGGAGATAGGCCTTCGCCATGGGCACGGGGAATAAACTGATAATCAGACACACAACACAACCTGGGCAGGTGACAACAGACAATGAACTAGGAGATCGGCCTTTTACGCTGTGCACTTCCTTTCCAGATTTCCCATAAGAGTTCTTACCAAATGGTGTCCTCCATGTTCACCGTTCCTGGGAATCCACTGGGTTTGACCGGGACTGGTGACCCTCCGGCACGTCCGCCTAGGTCTTCAGCCAGTCCCACAGCAGGCCCACAGACACAAATGGGAGGTCAGCCACGCAAGCCAAGCCTCCCTGCGGCCCCCTCGGCCGCCACTCCAAATGGGAGGTCAACTACAGAAGCCAAACCTCCCTGCCAGCACCAACCAAATAAACTCCTTCTACCCTGGGAGGTGAGTGAAGATCTTTGGAGGACACAGTTCCCGGTCAGGGAACCAAGATGTTATGCACAAATCTGGGTGTGCCCCTCCAAGAGACAATCACTGCACACAGAGTACTGCAATAGCAAGAAGGGGGTTTATTGCCAACTCGAGTTGGGGTTCGGCCTTTTCCAATGCAGTGGAATCGTGGCACGAACCTGACTTCGACTTCATATTAGTTCAGCCTTTTATAGGGAGTGTACAGAGGTGGGGAAACTTGTGGGCGGGGAAAGGTAACACAAAAAAAGGCAGGGGATTGGTGGAGCCCTGAAGCCAGGGCTAGGATGAGTCCAGAAGGGAGGGGGCTGTCCTGTCTCAGGAAGGGTGGGGGCTATCCTGTCTCAGGAAAGGTGGGGGGTTGTCCTAGCCAACTCAACGCCCTACATATTTTGTTTTAAACAAACCTCTATTACATTTAAGAAAATCCTTTTTAGTTTGTCTTTTCTCTTAATTCTAGCTACACAATGCTGCCCTCTGCAGCATTTTCAATTCTTGCAAGTAGCTTTCCTTCCCAATCACACACGCACAAACCTGACCTAGTTTCCATCTCTACAGGTTATCTGACTTACTGTATGGGTTAGTGTGTATAAAGAAGGAAATGAAAGACTCCTTGAAAAGAAAGCAAGGAACTAAAGTAAGGTGGTGTCACAATTCAAAAGAGTCTATCTGAGAGGAGGGCCTTTTTAGGAGTCCAGCTACAGACCACCCCCAGGGAAGATTCCTTTCTAGCTAGCATTGTTAGAGCCTTTGTTTCAGATCTTTGTCTTTCTTTTTAAATTAAAATTGTATACATAGGGACAACAAAGAGAGAAAAGGGTAAACAATTAAAAGGATAATCAATGAAAACATTTAGCCTCTATTCCAAATCTCTACACACACACACTAGATGAGAATTTCTTTTTGTTCTGTTTTTTGTTTGTTGGTGTTTTTTTGGTACTGGGGCATTCTACTTCAGAAATACACCCCCAGCCCTATTTCTTTTTTCTTTATTTTGAAACAGGGTCTCATTAAATTGCAGAGGGCTTCACTAAGAAGCTGAGGCTGGCTATGAACCTGTGATTCTTCTGTGGCAGCCTCCCAGGTACTGGGATTACAAACCTGCTCCACCTCGCCCCGCTTAGCATTTCTTTTCTTTCTTTCTCTTTCTCTTTTTTTTTTTTTTTTTTTTTTGCGGTACTGGGGATTGAACTCAAGGACATTCTACCTCCAAGCTACACCTCCAGCCCTATTTTTTATTATTTATTTATTTATTTATTTATTTATTTATTTATTTATTTATTTATTTGCGGTACTGGGGATTGAACTCAGGGGTGTTCTACCTCCGAGCTATACCCCCAGCCCTATTTTTTTTATTCTTTATTTTGAAACTGGGTCTCACTAAATTGCAGAGTGCCTCACTAGGTAGCTGAGGCTGGCCTCGAACCCGAATCCTCCGGTCTCAGCCTCCCGAATGCTGGGATTACAAGCGTGCGCCACCACGCCCGGCTCTTATTCTTTATTTTGAAACCGGGTCTCACTAAGTTGCAGAGTGCCTCACTAGGTAGCTGAGGCTGGCCTTGAACCAGGATCCTCTGGTCTCAGTCTCCCGAATGCTGGGATTACAAGCGTACGCCACCATGCCCGGCTGGATCCAATTTTTTCTGTGCCCACCCTTCTTGGAACGCCAACCTATACCTGTGAGGTCTGTGCCAACCTCCTCTCATAGAAGGACTAAGGGGGCAGAGACTCGCTCTCTTGCCCTCCTGCTCCGTGACTCAGAAGATCTCCACCTGTTTTCCCCGAGTCCCTTATTTTCCTGAATAAATACCTGCCTTTTGTTCCTGACTGGCATGTGTTAAAATTCTTTTTATCATGGAGGCCAAGGACCCACGAGTGGGACTGTGTTATCCCACAACATAATCTGGCGACCGCGGCGGGACTTCTTGGACAAAATCGCAGAGTAAGTTTTTACAAAAAGCTGAAAAGTTTCATATCTTGGTTGGTTGTTTTATCTATGTGTTTAGAGGGCTGGGAAGAGAAATCTCAAGGGAATTCAGAGATGCATGGATTAGAGAGGAGAGTGGAAGGATGGAACCCAAAGGGGTTTCTCTGCTGCAGGTATCCTGGAAAAGGAAGAGAAGGGAGCACTGAGTCCGAGAGGCAGCTATTTCCAGGCCGAAAGCCCCGCTGGAGATCGGTTTTTTTTTTTTTTTAACCTCCCTTAACCAGTGAAACCTAGCCAGCAAGCGAATGAAAACTCATGCTGGGGTTGTTAAAGGCAACCACCAGCAGACGGCTGTATGTCCCTCCCTCTCCCTTTTCTCCCTGATTTTGCTCCTCACTGCCCGTCCAACCTGTTAGGGTCTTAGCTGGGCCCGGCTAGACCTCGCCTCAAGATGGCGCCTGGCAGAGTGCCAGGAGCAGCTGCAGGTGGTAACATCCTAGGGCTGCGCCACGCTAGAGCGCATGCACCAGAACGCCAGAGCCTGTGGCCTGAGAGTGCTCCCGGGTGAGAGCTGGATGCAGGCACCTCGTGGCTCAAGCTCTGTTTGGCTTTAAGAGTACTCCACCTCTCACCCTAGAGAATGATGACGAATGGTTATGGAGAGGAATGATTAAGGGAAACAGTTAAGGAGAACGAGAGTGGGGTGAGAGAGATGATTGCGGCCAGAAGAGATGGTTACTGTCAAGGTTAACAGAATTATTACTGTTACTGTTACTGTCCTGTTACTGCTTGGGTAACGTCCTCGGTCCCAGAGAGAGAGATACAGAGAGAGAGAGAGGTACAATAAAAGAAGCTTGAACCAGCAACGCGTCATTATCGTCTCCATTGGGTCCTCGAGGTTGAGAGCCCAGCGCGGGGGACAATACAACCCAATCCTCCCTTTTAGTGGCTGATCGTTGAGCTTTTTTGTTGTTGTTGTTACAAATGTTACCTAAAATTGTTTTTGTAGTTGCTGTTGTTTTATTATTTATTTATTTTTGTGTGTGTTTCTTTTCCCCCATTATCCTAGCTAAGCCGGCTGACTGCATGGTGTGGGGGGGCACTTTTGGATTTTTGTTTTAACTAAAGTAGGTTGATTTTCTTTCCCCCTCCTATGTTTGTAATCAACATTTAAAGAAAAGAGTCCGATTTTTGTCTCTCTTTTTTTTTTTTTGCGGTACTGGGGATTGAACTCACGGGCATTCTACCTCTGAGCTATACCCCCAGACCTATTTTTTATTCTTTATTTTGAAACTGAGTCTCACTAAGTTGCAGAGTGCCTCACTAGGTAGCTGAGGCTGGCCGCGAACCCGGATCCTCAGGTCTCAGCCTCCCGAATGCTGGGATTACAAGCGTGTGCCACCACGCCCAGCTCCGATTTTTGTCTCTTAAATGGAGTCTTAGCGACAAATGTTAGCTCCAAATTGTTTTATTTTTCTCATTACTCTAGATAAGTTGGCTGAGCACGTGGATTTCAAAATGGCCGACCACATGGTACTGGGAAACACTCAGATTTTTCTGGCCTTAACTAAAGCAGGTTGATTCTTCCCTTCCTATGCTCGTAATTAATATTTAAGTGAAATAAGTAAATCTGACTTTGTCTTATAAATGGGTATAGTTAAAAAATAAAAGATGCTCTTTTCTCTTTAACCCCATGCCTTGATTAAGATAGTCTTTAATTAAGGGAAACAGTATCACTCACAGGAGATAGAAACCTGCAAAAGTCTTTTCTGAGGGTTTGAGAACATTTCCTAGATAAAACAAAATAAGACATTAATCAAGAGATTGAGACAGAAAAGACTTTTGCAGGTTATATAAGAATTGTTAATTTCTGCTTTAAATTATTTGCTCACATATCTCAGTTGCATATATGAGGTTAGAAATTTTAAGAAAGTAATAGGGAAAACTGGGAATAAGAATTCAGGGATATTCTGTTAAGAAAATAACTTTGTTTTGTTCCATTTTTGTCATGTCTTGTGTGCTTGCCTTTTAGTAAAAATCTCTGAGAGGGCTCAGGGACCTAGATAGGGGCAAGAATCCGATCCGATAGATGTTAATATGTTAAGAGTCCGATCTGATAGATGTTAATACGTTCCAAGAAAGAGTGGACAAGAGTTCATTCTAGATCAGATAGATGTTAGATGTTAATATGTTCTGAGAAAGAATGAACGAGAGTTCATTCTATATCCGCCTGCAACTCCATGGCATGGAGACTTGCAGAAGACCCCGCCTGCAACTCCATCTTGGCAAGGACGCTTGTCCAATAGGAAGTTTGCATAAGACCCCACCTGCAACTCCATCTTGGCAAGGACGCTTGTCCAATAGGAAGTTTGCATAAGACCCCGCCTGCAACCTCATTGGCTAGGACGCTTGTCCATTGGGAAGTTTTTTGCAGAGGATAGGAACTCAGATAGCTGTACAGCTTAGTGAAGACATGTCAATCCGATCCTGGGTCATTTTTCCTTTTTGTCTCTCTTTTTTTTTTTTTAAATCCTAGTTTTGTATTATAAGAAGGAAAAAACCCTTAAAGCGTGCAAATAAGATCATGGGTAATTTAACATCCCTGAAAACTTATCCCCAGAGTGCATATTAAATAAGTAAGACAAAAGTTTAAAAATTAGAAAGAATATAGTTTTTGCTACTTTTCCTGGTCCTAATGTAAATTAAAAGATGGAGGCTTGTTCTATGAGTTTAAAAAAATGGGCAGAAATCTACTTGATGTTTTCCTCTAAGAAAATATAATGTGGCAATGTTTGACGTAGATCTGTCACATGGTGACAGTGGCCACCAAACATTATCAGAACTATTATATCTCTGTAATTGTTGTCTGTTAACATTACAGATATATTTTTGACAGAATAATCTAAGCTGTGTTTTGATAGCCATTATCTGAAAAATAGGCTATAATATTGACCCCTAATCATTAAAAAGGACTGGTGAAACTGACCATCTGGTGCTCAACCACTGAGTCTTGGAGGACAATCAGAAAGTAAAAGGGCTAAAAAGATAGTCAATATTTTGGCTCTAGCCCTCCAAGGTCAAATAGGACCCAGGGGAAGACCTTGACTAAGGCTCTGCAACTCTGGTGAGTCATCGGACCTCCTGAAACAGGGAGATCAAGAAGGCCCCAGAGACTAGGAGCCTCCAACACGATCTCTGCAAAAAGGAGGGTCATTGGACAGGAAATGTCCCCTATGCTTCAAGGGAAGTGAATGGTCAGCAAACCATGACCCATCCTTGCAAATGAGAGGCAAAGCCTCACACACAGGAGTAACCCTGAGGAGCCTTAACTGACCTTATCAGCAAAATTTATAATTCATGATTACCCAATATTGGGCTAACTACTTGGCCTTGAACACCCAGTAGGAAAGTATGACCAAAACAGGTGTATGCTAGTAGGCTTGATCTTGGTGATCAGCCTCTAACTAACCCTGATGTAGAATGCTTTACTGATGTGAGCAGCTTCATGAGTGAGGGAATTTGAAAATTAGGCTATGCTACAGTAAGCCTTCAGGAGGTAGTAGAGGCAAAGCCACTTCTGAACATCTCAGCACAAAAGGCTGAAATAATTGCCCTCACATGAGCTTTACAACTGGGAAAAGACAAATGAATGAGTGTATATGCAGATTCTAAGTATGTGTTCTTAGGTGTTTGGGTTTTTTTTGTTTGTTTTGTTTTTTCATGCACACACTGCCATCTGGAGAGAGAGAGAAAAAAAAAAGACTTTTAACAGGGAAGAATTTCCCCATTAAGCATGGTCCTAAAATCCTCTCCCTTCTAGAAGCAGTGTGGTTACCTGCCCAGGTATCTGTAATACATACCAGAGGACCCCAGAGAGATCGTTCCTCCACAGCACAGGGAGATGCATTAGCAGATAAAAATGCTAAACGAGCAGCACTGCAGAGCATTTCAGAGATGGTTTTGTTTCCTCTTGCCCCAGACTTAAGTGTAAACCTATCTTCTACTGAAACTGAAAAAGAATGGTCAAGTCAGCGTGGATATAAACTAGCTGAAAATGGCTAGTGGGCTAGAGAGAAAGATCATAAAGTCTTGTTACCCTAGGCTGATTAATGAAAAATTATTAAAGGATTCCATGACTCATGCCATCTGGGAAAAAGGGCACTGGCCACTTTGATTGCCTATGCCTTTGGAGGAAAGGGTCTTGAGACTACCATTCGAGAGGTCACAAGGGCTTGTCCCCTATGCCTCTGTAATAACCCAGGCAGGGGAATAAGGCCATCGCCGTTGCTTAACACGGTACAGCGACGGGGCACATTCCCTGAAGACTGGCAAATAGATTTCATCCAGATGCTCCTATGCCAAGGATATGAGTATCTCTTATTTCTTGCTAATACGTTTTCTGGGTGGGTGGAAGCACATTTTGCCTGGACTGAAAGGCCCAAGAAGTTGTTAAGGCATTATTTAAAAAATCATTCCTAGATTTGGACTCCCCAGGTCACTTTGAAGTGACAATGGGCCTTCCTTTATCTCAGATAACGCAGGAGGTTTCACGAGCTCTGGGCATAACTTACTATCTCCATAGTTCCTGGCATTCTCAGTCATCAGGAAAAGTAGAAAGGGCTAACTTACAGATTAAGACCACCTTGGGAAAGCTATGTCAGGAGACCTCAGAGCCCTGGTTACGCCTACTGCCCATTGCTCTATTAAGAATTACAATCGTTCCTAAAACCTCTCTCCAACTGAGTCCTTATGAAATGCTTTATGGGAGACCTTTTCTAACCTCAGATCCTGTTACTGACCCTAAGACACAGGAGATGATTAAATATATAATTAATTTAGGGCAAGTACAAAATGCTTTATTAGAATATGGAAATAAAATTCTTCCAACTCCTGATAATTCGACCTACCTGGCAAAAGTACAACCAGGTGATTATGTCTTACTCAAAACCTGGAAAAAGGACTCACCCACAGAAAATGGAAGGGTCCCTTCCAGGTTCTTCTTAACATTCCCACAGCTGTTAAGCTACAGGGACACAATTCCTGGATTCATATGTCTAGAATTAAACCTGTCCCTCTTGAGGCTTCGCAGGACCAAGGACCTAAAATCGGCAGTAAGCCTCCAGATGCCAAAAAGACCTGCGAACGCTATTCCTGTGAGCCTCTAGAAGACTTAAAAGTACTATTCAGAAAAACACTGAATCAGGATAAGTTTCTATTCTTGTGCTTTCCCTTGTAACTTCATTATGCCTATCCTGACTAAACTTATTTGTCTCCTGATCTTTACATCATTTTCCCAGGTAAAAGCAAATTTTTTCCTGGATTGGTTGCAACAATATGGCACAGATGCTGAAAAAAGTACCTGTTGGATTTGTGGGCCAACACCCACTTCCAGTCCATACACATTACCTTGGTGGATGTTTTCCTTTCCAGAAAGTGATTGGTTAATATCTGGATGGATAAATCTTTCCTTTTCGTGGCTGCTATACCTTGCATCAGTATACTTTTCTGTTGTTTAGCTTGCTGTTGCCTAAGACTAATATCTTGCATATTTATTCCCTCTATTCCAGAACATCAGAGGATGATGGTTCAGCAGCCAACAAAAAGGCCTGACCTCCCCACGTCTCCTTCAGATCAGTTAGAGGGAGACTTTCAGTCCCTGGATAGGCAGGGTCAACGCCCCCTTGTCAGCTTCGAAGAAATTACAGAAGTTGGACCTTCATCCTTCTACAGCCCCTTAAGATTAAGGGGCCAAAAGTCCCGGGGGGGGGGGGAGGATGATGAGGTAGAGTAGAAGGAATAAAATTTAGGCAAAAAGGAGACATTGGGAAGGGAAGAAAAAAATATAGTTTTAAATCTGGAGAGTTCTAGCTGTCCCCACCCTATAGGGTGTGATCAAAATCTTAGAGAAAAGTCTAAGTGGGCCACACCTTTTTAATCCCCTGAATCCCAGCCCCCACCTGAGATTCCTTAGGACAAAGGTCAGATCTCAGCCAGGGACCACTTGAAACCTGAGAGGGAGGAGGATCCAACTTTTTCTATGCCCACCCTTCTTGGAACGCCAACCTACTATACCTGTGAGGAGGAGGTCTGGACTTCTTCTGTGCCAACCCCCTCTCATAGAAGGACTAAGAGGGCAGAGACTCGCTCTCTTGCCCTCCTGCTCCTTAACTCAGAAGATCTCCGCTTACCTGTCCTCCCCGAGTTCCTTATTTTCCTGAATAAATACTTGCCTTTTGTTCCTGATTGGCACGTGTTAAAATTCTTTTTATCACGGAGGCCAAGGACCCACGAGTGGGACCGTGTTATCCCACAACACACGGCCCTATTTTTTATTCTTTTATTTTGAAACAGGGTCTCACTAAGTTGCAAGTGCCTCACTAGGTAGCTGAGGCTGGCCGCGAAACCGGAGCCTCAGGTCTCAGCCTCCCAAATGCTGGGATTACAAGCTTGTGCCACCATGCCCGGCCTTAGCATTTCTTTTTAAACACAAATTAAAGTATTCATAGCACTCTATTCAAGACTACAATTTGGACATTGTTCCCTATTAGGCAAGATTAGCCTAATTAATTAAAACCAAATTGGTTTAAACAAATATTTATTTTAGTCGTATTGTGGATTCTATCTTCCAGCTATAACCTCAGTCCTTCTTTTTTTTTTTTTTTTGCGGTACCGGGGATTGAACTCAGGGGCATTCTACCTCCGAGCTATACCCCCAGCCCTATTTTTTATTCTTTATTTTGAAACCGAGTCTCACTAAGTTTCGGAGGGCCTCACTAGGTAGCTGAGGCTGGCCTCGAACCCGGATCCTCTGGTCTCAGCCTCCTGAATGCTGGGATTACAAGCGTGCGTCACCACGCCCGGCTAACCTCAGTCCTTTTTATTTTTATTTTTTTTCAAAACAGGGACTCGCTAGGTTGCTGAGTCCCGCTAAATTGCTGAGGCTGGTCTTGAACCTGTGATCCTCCTGTCAGCCTCCGAAATTCTGGGGTTACAGGAGTGTATCATCACGCCTGGTACGAGTAGATTTAAAACAAACAACAAAAAACCCTCCATTAATTCCTGGCACTATTTAACTAGTTACTTCCGGTACCAAGGCTTTTATTTTATATATATATATTTTTTTTCTTTTTCAGCATGGATTTTTTTATACATTTCCCGAGTACAACAAGGTTAGACATTTATGACATATCAATCATTGTCAGATCACAAATAGCACCACTTCTTCGTTTTACACGTATAGCCCACATTCTTAACATAGCTTGGTAACAAGGCTTTTACTATTTATAAGGCAGAGGTTCTCAAATTTGAGTGGACATGGGTATCACCTGGAGAGCTTGTAGAAAAACTGCTGAGCCCATTCCCAGTTTCTGGATTCAGGAAATTTGGGGTGGGGCTTAAGAATTTGCCTTTCCACTAAATCACTTGGTGATGCTGCAGATTGGGGATTACCCTTTGAAAACTAACCACTAGTATAAAGACTACATTATATTCCATTCCTCCCACCACAACTCGCCTAAGAACACACACGAGGTAACTCCCCAGAGAACTTCAGGAAAGGCCCGGAAGCATCCACTCCAATTAATATTTAAAAAAACAACACCCAACTGCTACCGCCTCCACACCGGAACTGAGGTAAAAAGAACCTAGGTTCCGCGCCGGGCGCAACCCAGCTACGCCACTTCCTTTCTGCTAGGCCCCGCCCACTTACGTCCCAAACGCGAGTAAGGCGAACGTCCTAGAGGGAGCCCGGAATCACGTGAGCCTAGCGACACATCGCGAGTTTTTGTTCATCTCGCGAGACTTTACTTGCCTTGTCTTTTCCTCTCTCCAGCGCCCGGCTTTCCTTCCCCTCCCCCTCGGTGCCGACGGAGTTCCTTTTCAGACGGAGTCGCCCTGTCGTCGCGGAGATTTTTTTTTTTTTTTTTTCCGACTGCTGCTGTTCCTGCCGCCACCGCAGCCACTGGGCTCATTCCCCGACCCTTTCCCGCCGCCCAATCCCCAGCCCCACACAAGGTAACAAACCCCGTGAGGGAGTCAGGCCTCGCCAGGCCTCGTCTCTCCCGAGTAGGAGCGGAGGCCCGTGAGGAGGAACCAGCCTCGCAGGACAGGGCTGGGCGCGGGCGGCAGGGCTGGGAGCCCCGCTTCCCTTCACTCCGAGTTGAGCTTTGAGCACCGCGGCCTGCGTCGGGGCCTCCGCGAGGCCGGGAACCTGGCCAGCCTGGGACACCCGTCGGGTGGGGTTGGGACGCCTGCCCGTTCTGCCGGGAGCCTCGGTGAGGGAGTGGGGCTCGGGCGGTTTCCCGGGAAGCTGATGTTTGTGTTTCCATTTCTGAAATAGTGGACAAAGTTGTGGCGGGCTTTCAGGACTTGTGGGACTGGGAGAGGAGCAGGCTGGCTTGCTTAATCCTTTGGAGCCTTTCCAAATTCCAGACTTTCGGTGGACAGGAGTTATAAGAATAAGAGAAGGTCCTAGGAAGCTCCCTGATTCCATACAAATCATCAGGAAAGAATTCATTCGTGTCTCATTTTCAGGAGAGTGAGCTGGATTGGGCGAAAAGTCACGTTTCTTGGAATGATTGTATTCGAGAATATTTTGGGAGGTGTTTGTTTTTGTTTTTGTTTTTGTTTTGCGGTGCTGGGGATTGAACTCAGGCCTTCGCACGCTAGGCAAGTGCTCTATCACTGAGCTGTTTACCCAGTCCAGGAGAGAACATTTTTGTTGTTACGAAATTGTATCGACAATTGCATATTTAACTGGGTGAAAGATTTTTGTTCTGGAGAACTTCTACATACAAGCTTAAATGGATAGTACTAGTAGATAAGAGTTACATGTGTGGTTAAATAAAAAGTAGTTATTTGGCTTTGGAAGCATTCTTTCTTGCTAGAAAATAACTGGAAGCATTCTTTTAATGTTTACGAATGTATTTTTTTTCCCTGAAGTTTTGATTTTTTCAACAGATCAGTGCTTTGTTTAATAAAGAATGACTTTGAGTCAGTCTTTTCTGTAGTAGGAATTAAAAAGAAAATTAGAAAATCTTCCTTTTATGCTTTTTCTATCCTTTTTATAGAATTTATATGGTATGTTTGTAATCTTCAGAATCTACTATCTTGAAGTTTTTAATTAAAGTCTGAAGAGTAAAAATAAAGTGAATTAAACTGTAATGTTAATAAAAGGAGTTGGGAGTAAAACTGGCTAATGCAGGCAGATTAGGGAAATACTTTATGTGATTTGATACTTGGCTTAGTTTTCATGGTCTTAACCTCTTTTATTTTTCCCAGATGTCAGAGGATCTAGCAAAGCAGCTGGCAAGCTACAAAGCTCAACTCCAGCAAGTGGAAGCTGCATTATCTGGAAATGGAGAAAATGAAGATTTGCTAAAATTGAAGAAAGACTTGCAAGTAAGTACCGGTGGACAATTGTAGGTGACATTACTTAAAAAGAGAGTTTGTGTTTTTAAATGATTTTTTAGAATTCATAGGTACTCAAAGTATTCTTGAAGGGGGTACACCCTCCATTTGTGTATGCATGGGTATATGTACATAGACACTGAGGCATAAAGAGAAATATGGTTGCTCTCTCAATTTGTATAACTCAAAATGAATGAAACTTTCTCTTAGTCATATATAACTCTTCTGTGCTCTTAAAAATGAGTTGATTTTCAAAGTATTGTAAACTTTCACAAGAAATGTGCTTTTATTTTTGAAGACTTGGGCAAAGGAAATTGAGTTCAAAAAGTAAAAGAGAAAGATATAACCTAATTAAGATTCTTTTTAATGATGTAAGATCTTTGAAAGTGTGGCTTTTTTTTTCAATGCTAGTGGGTTACATGTACTTGAAACACATCATAAAAATATCTAAACAGATATTTTATGTATTAACTTTATATGGGTGTTTGAACTTAAGAATAGGTTTTACAATATAGTTGTTGACCCTTGTTGAAGTAGATGTGGTGAAAAGGAGATCTTAATTTGTCATGGGAGAATTGAGTAAGTATGAAACTTTAAACCTGCTCTGGGGTTTCAAAACTAACAAACTTATGGTAGTAAGTGTCTATTGTTTCTCAGGACATCAGGATAAGAAAATCACCATATATGATTTGTAAATACTGTGTATATGATTTTTCATCTTAATAATTTTCTTAAAATTCTTAATCTGGCTTTTAAAGTTCTCAGGATATTTTGAATATGTGAATTCTTTACTGATTTTATATCCTATATAAATAATCTTTTTATTTATCATCCTGTTGCCCATTAGAACTATTAAATTTTAGGGATTATTGCAACTGCAAATACATGAAAATTATCTGAAATAGTGTTCAGATTTGGGATTCTGAAAAAGCTTATTCAGAATAATTAAATGAGTTTTTAACATTTTAGAATATTTTCAGATTCTAGATTTAGGATGAATTTACAATAGTATGTTATTAAAAAAAAAGAAGCCACAGAAAAAAATCTTTGATAATTTCGATTTGAACAGAACCCCTCTTCAATACATAGAAGCCAGGCCTGTGGATTTTAGGATGACCGTCAATAAGAAAAAAATGTTTTGGGAACAATTTCAGCCATTCCCAGGCCCTTCTGTCAAAATAAACTAGTGGTTTGTTCCTTGTCCATTCATTGGATCTGTTCACGTATTTGAGTATGGATTGAAGATGAGGTAACAATGGCAAATTGACTTCCTG
Organism: Graphiurus murinus; assembly: GCA_004027655.1. Lineage (NCBI taxonomy): Eukaryota > Metazoa > Chordata > Mammalia > Rodentia > Gliridae > Graphiurus > Graphiurus murinus. The sequence goes on from PVLC010031699.1 coordinate 15,949, forward strand.
TCTACTTACAATAGAGTACCAGCTTTTTTCTTTGCCTCAGAACAATGTTTCATCTACCTTTCCAACTTAAAAGCAGTCTTTTTTTTTTTTTGGAAGAAAGGAAAAACAAGCCAGGTGTTGTGTCACACACTTGTAATCCCAGTACTTGGGAGGCTGAGACAGGAGGATCTGGTTCACAGCCAGCCTCAGCTACTTAGTGAGGCCCTCTGCAACTTACTGAGACCCTGTTTCAAAATAAAGAAAAAAAATAGGACTGGAGGTGCAGCTCAGAGGTAGATGCCCCTGGGTTCCATCCCCAGTACCGCAGGAAAAAAAAGAGAAAAAAAACAATGTGTGACAATGTATATTAACGTTCTGGGCAATGGAAAAGAGGTATATGTGGAAGGAGAGTTGGGAGTGAAGTTCAAAACAACGAAATTATCAGGTCTTTTTCTACTATTTCTAGAACAAATGGTCTGGAGTCTGGGCACAATGGTCTTAGTATAACATGTCCTATCGTTGGAAATACTGTAGGGAGAAACCACTGTGGGAGGCATTATAGAAGACACCTAAAAGGCTTACCTAGGGTTCAGTTAATTACCTGGAAGTTGTTTATCTATAAAATATCCTGTTTGCTATGCTGGTGTGGTGGTTGTGCACATGTAGTTTCAGCTACTCCACAGGCTGAGATGGGAGGATCACTTGAGCCCACAAGTTGGAGGCCATCACAACACAGTGAGATCCCATCTCAGAAAACAAAACCAACCACAAAAAGATCCTTTTCTGTATGTAACCATTTAAAATAGCATTGTCCAATAGAGCTTTCTGTTGATGATGGAAATGTTCTGTGTTTGCTGTTTAATACCATAGCCACCTGTCATATGTGACTATTGAATATTTGGAATACAGCTAGGGTGGCTAAGGAGCTGAATTTTTAATTTCACTTAATTAAATATCCATATGTGACTACATACTGAATGGCACAAATCTAGAAGCTTACGTACTGATACTTTTAGATAGTGATAATACAGAAAGCTTTATTTGACCAGTTTTAATCAGTTCTCTTCTTTTGGTACTGGGGATTGAACTCAGAGGCATTCTACCTCTGAGCTATACCCCAACCCTATATTATTTTTTATTTTCCCTAAGTTGTGCAGGGCCTCATGAAGTTGCTGACGCTGGTCTCAAACCTACAACCCTCCTGTCTCAGCCCCCCAAGTACTGGGATTACAGACATGCAACACAGTGCCTGGCCAGTTTCTTTCTCTTATTCTATCAAGAGAAAAAAGTTTGATTTTGGTTACTAGATACAGGTGTGATTTAAACTAAAAACTAGTCAAAGATGAAACACATCTTTTTAAAGATTAAATTATGAGAGGTATTTGGGTATATGTTTCTGTCTAGTAATTATCTCAAAACTACCTAGTTTTAGCTTCAATTTGCTATGTGTCTCCCCCCTCCACACACACACACTTTTTTCTTCTCTGCTTTCTGGGATGTATCTTGTACCATTAGTATTTAATTCTGCCTGTTGCATTTGGTGAAAAGTCTGCTTAGACTGAATTTATTGAGTTTGTGGCTTCCTCATTTTCATATTGGACCATTGTATGGTTTTTAATTTCTTGTGTTCCTCCTATGGAGTCATAGTCTTATCCTAGTTTTTGTTTACCCTTTAATTTATGACAAACATTCTTTTTGAATTTTTTTCAGCGACTTCTATTTTTCCTGTAAGATTTTCATGTTTTATCTCTTTTATGTACTGTCTTTCATAGAATAAAGTTACTCAGCTGGCAGTAAATTAATCTACTAAAGTCCTAATTACCTTTTTTTCACTTAAAAGAAAAAGTAGATATAGTAAAACCCAGGCTGGCTAGCTGATTAGCTCCCCCAGGCAGTCTATGGTAGACATACAAATAGTCAATTTATTAGGCTGTTTTGCTGAATAAACTGGTTCTAAAGGAGGCAGGGGTCAAGTCACTTGTCTCATATATTACAGTGGCTCTCTGCATCCCCGAAACGCCTTCCTTCAGTAAGCAGAGTGCTTGAGTGCACCCCCTTTGACCTGCTGATATGTAGATCACAACATCTGATGCTTCCTGGAATTGCCGATAACTGTAACTGCTGCCCATCTGTCAATGAAGGAGCAGTTTCAGAACTCAGACTTGGGGGAGGAAAAGTAATTAATGGTATGTACCTTCAAGAACCCCCTCATACATAAAATAGTTTTTCTGATATTTGGTCCATAATCACATGTGAAGAAAAACATTGAGTAGGTTCTTCATAGTTTTGTTGGGATGGGTATGTAAAATCATGGCAGAGTTACAGGACATTAGGGGTAAAATGCTCTGGTTTTTTTTTTTTTTTTTTTTTTTTTTAATGAAAAGAGTAGTTTCAAGCTCAGGGCTCTGAAAATTCTTTGTAACATGCACAGCTTTTCAGGGCCCTTTCATTTGAAAATTTACATATGAGTATAGTAGGAAAATGTTTTGTATTTAAAGAAATAGACTCCCAGCATTCGGGAGGCTGAGACCGGAGGATCCGGGTTCGCGGCCAGCCTCAGCTACCTAGTGAGGCACTCCGCAACTTAGTGAGACTCGGTTTCAAAATAAAGAATAAAAAATAGGGCTGGGGGTATAGCTCGGAGGTAGAATGCCTCTGAGTTCAATCCCCAGTACCGCAAAAAAAAAAAAAAAAAAA